>CATOHL010000112.1:0-38237 GCA_951800025.1 Oligia strigilis | reverse complement strand
TACGGATTCGTCATGTCTGTCTGTCTGTCCGTCTGTCCGTCCGTATGTCACAGTCACTTTTTTCCGAAACTATAAGAACTACATTGTTGAAACTTGGTAAGTAGATGTATTCTGTGAACCGCATTAAGATTTTCACAAAAAAATAGAAAACAAACAATAAATTATGGGGTTTCCCCATACTTAGAACTGAAAACTCAACTTTTTTTTTTCATTAAACCCATACTTGTGGGGTATCTATGGATAGGTCTTCAAAAAATTATATAATAATAATAATAATCAATTTATTGACACACACAAGTTAATAAACATACAAACAGTAACATGATTGTTAAAAGAGTGCTTATGTAGAACTAGCCGTGGGCCCCAAACTAGGCACAGCCTGTATCTTGGTGTTCTAATATCATTTTTTTCTAAACTGAATAGTTTGCACGAGAGACCACTTCCAAAGTGGTAAAATGTGTGTAACTTCTAAAATAAGAGAATGATAAAACTAAAAAAAATATGTGATGTAGGTACATTATCATGTAAACTTCCATCGAAAATTGGTTTGAACGAGATCTAGTAAGTAGCGCGCCGGTGAAAATTTAACAACATATGATGGTACGGAACCCTCGGTGCGCGAGTCCGACTCGCTCTTGCCCGGTTTTTAGGGTTCCGTACCCAAAGGGTAAAAACGGAACCCTATTACTAAGACTTCGCTGTCTGTCCGTCCGTCCGTCCGTCTGTCACCAGGCTGTATCTCAAGAACCGTGGTAGCTAGACAGTTGAAATTTACACAAATTATGTATTTCTGTTGCCGCTATAACAACAAATACAAAAAAATATATATTTAAGGGGGCTCCCATACAACAAACGTGTTTTTTTTCGGCGTTTTTGTCTTGTGGTACGGAACCCTTCGTGTGCGAGTCCGACTCGCACTTGGCCAGTTTTTTGAACATTCAAGCACGCTTAGGGTTTATAAATGGGGTAATTAAAAATATATAATGTGTACATATTGTATGGAGGTAGCTGACACCGCTACGTTTCATGTGCATCTGGATTGAGGGCCCATTTTTTGAACCCTTTCGAAACGATTAAGACTTATAGGGAAATTAGTTAAAAATAGTAAAAACTTAAAGCAAAGGGCCATGAATTTCTTAAATGAATTAAAACTGTTATCATTAAATAACTTGGGCCTTCAATCCAGACGCGATCATAAAGTGGCTTGCCTAAATTTCATTAAGTACATACTATCTTTGGGTTAATAAATTTTTATTTAAGAATTAAGTTAAAAATTTCTTAAATATTTTAAGATATTTCCAAATCTGTAGAATATGACATTACAGATTTATGGCGGTTTAACTAGGGCCCTCACTTCATTATTATCTGAATTGAGGAATCTGCAAAACATGAATTTATCTGAAGAAATACATAAATACGACTAACTAATTCACATAGGTAGTAAAATATGTTAAACATATTTTACTACATAAAAAAAAAATATGGTAACACCAACACCAATAATGAATGTTCGGAAACATAATACTTCGAACAAATGTTATTTCGGGTAAGTGTAACTTCGGTAAAAAGTTTTTCGACCAAATGAAACGTCGGAGTAACGAAAAAAAACGAATTGATAATAGGTCACCTGATACAGTGGCAGACGTGACTTCGATGAAGTAAAAAAAACGAAACGAAAATAGTTGAAAAGTTGTAAGTGAAATGAAATTCGGTCAAATATTTTTCGTAACTAAAATAAACGCTACTCCCTTTCTTCTCCTAAAATTTTTTGTCCGAAAATCATTTCCATAATACTTTTGCTATAAACTTCAGTAACAATAATGTTCAAAAATTCGAAATTTTGTTTTACATAATTATCTTTACTTCTAAAACTATTCCGTCATAATATCGAGTACTATAATAATTGAATCTCCTAATTTTGCATGAAATGAAGTCTTATGGCCTAAGTATTGTACCTATTATATAATGTGTATTATTTCGAATGTTAATCACACTAATATTATAAAGGCGAAAGTTTGTGAGTGTGTGTGTGACACAAGTAACGGCTTTATTTTGTTAAACAATCACGATTGTTTATGATAGGTTGCTTATGATAGGTAACCGGCTCTGACAGCTCTCTTTTGTAAAATAAAAAAAAAACAACCGACTTCCAAAAAACGCTACAAAGTGAAAAATAACTTTAATTTCGGAAGTCGGTGTCTTTGGATCTGTATTTTAGTTTTTTGCCACCGACTTCCGAAATTAAAGTTATTTTTCACTTTGTAGCGTTTTTTGGAAGTCGGTTGTTTTTTTTTTTGTAAAAAAGTTTTTATTTTTCACTTTTTAGTGGGTCAGTTTGTCATTTATCTAATTTACAATAGCTTTTACAAAATATTGCTTTTCCCGATGCAGGGACGTTAATTGTTGAGGAGTTCTCCTAGTAAGAACCAGGAGAACTGGAGCTGAGAAATCACCCTCAGCTCCACTTCACCATAAGCATTGTGACGAGCATAAATTGCTTAGCAACCACATTAAAGTACCTAATCGAATTGTAACCCGTGAAATGCTTATTATTGAGTAGTTCCGATGGCCATCTGTGGCCTTCATCATCAGTTATACTTCACCAAATGGTGCTTTCCGAAAGCAAATTTTATTTTATTTATTTGGGAAAAACAAACAATTGTACAATATGTGTTACAAAAAAATAAAATATATAAAGGACATTATGGTTAAATGTACAATCAACAACGTTTCCACAGATTACTAGTGTACATTATTAATTAGATAGGTAAGTACAAATTACATTTAAATACCAAGTAGATATCTTAAACTTTTAGCTTAGTTACTAATCACACTTAATTTTGTTTTTGACCATCACGCAAACTATCAATAATTTTTTTCTTAAAATTACTTTGAGACAGAACGAAGTTATGATAATGATAAAAGTGTTTATTATAAATTTTTACTAGTCGACGGAGTGGAGCTCGATCACCAGCATGTGTTCGGCTAGTAGTCGTCGCAAAAAGTGGGTAAGCACGCCCCTTGCACAACATATGAAATATTATTAATTAGTTCGATACAGTTAAATTTATTATGAACCAATCCGAGAAGCATCATGGTTTGGAGTAATAGGCGTCTTGACTGCAAAGTGATCAATTTGAACTTTTTCAGTGACTCAAAGTAAGACAGGGCTATGAGATGACATTTATACTGCATAGCTCGTATGTTAAATACATTGAACACTTTCAATCGCTTTAACATATTTATCGTAGTAGGGGTCCCATATTATACATCCATATTCCAGCTGCGGGCGAACCAAGGACTTTACCAATTGCAAGTACGTGGCTGGGCGTTTAAAATCAGTGGAAGCTCTCATGACAAGGCTGTACATTTGGTATGCTTTAGAGATAATCTTCTCTGTGTGTAGATTTAAATGAAGTTTACAGTCCAAAAGTATTCCTAAATCACATATTTGAGTTTCATTAGAAAGGTTTTCTGTACATAGATTATAATTAAATCGAATTACTTTTTTATTTTTCGTAAAATTTAAATATTTACATTTAGATATATTTAACGCAAGTTTATTATCATCACAATATTTAGTTAATCTATTCAAATCCTCTTGGAGCAAGTCACAATCATCAGAAGTCTTAATAGATTTAAATATTTTAAGGTCATCCGCATATAACAAGAAATTACTGTTAAGGAAACAGTGACCTATATCATTAATATAGATAATAAATAGCAAAGGTCCAAGAATTGATCCCTGTGGTACGCCAGAGGTGGCGATAAATGTATCAGAGTGATATCCATGGGTTACCACTGATTCAATACGGTTGTTTATATAAGAATGGAACCAGCGCAGTAAATTACCTCTAATCCCGTTGAAAGCTATTTTTAACCGACTTCAAAAAAGGAGGAGGTTCTCTATTCGACGGTATCTTTTTTTTTTTTTTGTGTGTTTGTTACGCGATTACTCCGCCAATTGTGTACCGATTTTCAAAATTCTTTTTTTGTTCGAAAGGGTATACTCTCGAGGAAATTTTATAGGCAAAGCTATAGCGATATGGGTATTTTTTAAAGTAACTTGAGCATTTGTTCTCGGAAATCATCATTTGGTAAAGTGGAGCTGATGATGAAGACCACAGATGGCCATCGGAACTACTCAATGACAAATATTTCACGGGTTGCGATTCGATTACTTTACTATGGTTGCTAAACGATTTATCCTCGTCACAATGCGTATGGTAAGTGGTTGTTGAGAAGTACTCCTGGTTCTTACCAGGAGAACTCCTCAACAATTAACGTCCCTGCATCGGGAAAAGCAATATTTTGTAAAAGGTGATGAGCAGTTGACATTAGGCTATTGTAACTTAGATAAAATTACAAACTGACCCACTAAAAAGTGAAAAATAAAAACTTTTTAAACAAAAAAAAAACAACCGACTTCCAAAAAACACTATAAAGTGAAAAATAACTTTAATTTCGGAAGTCGGTGGCAAAAAACTAAAATACTAATCCAAAGACACCGACTTCCGAAATTTTATATTTTTTTTTAATAATATTCCACAACTATCACACAACGCCGTCTAGTCTCAAGCTAAGCAGAGCTTGTGTTATGAGTACTAGACAACTGATAAACATACTTATATATTTCTAAATACATACATATATAGATAAATTACACCCAGACACAGAACAAATGATCATGCTCATCACACAAACATTTGTCCTGGGTGGGAATCGAACCAACGACCTCCGGCATAGCAGTCATAGTCACTGACCACTAGACCAACAGGCCAGTCAATTAAAGTTATTTTTCACTTTATAGTGTTTTTTGGAAGTCGGTTGTTTTTTTTTTGTTTAAAAAGTTTTTATATTCAATAATATCTCATGGTCCACCCTATCAAACGCCTTTTTAAAGTCCGTGTAAATTGCATCCGTTTGTATCCGCTTATCCATGTTATTAAATAAAAAGTTAGTAAAAATCATTAAATTCGTTATGGTTGATTTACGTTTAACGAAACCATGTTGTTCTGATATTAAATTTTGTTGAATGAAAGGGTAAAGCTTGAGATGAATAAGTTTTTCAAAGAGTTGAGCAATTGCACATAGTATTGAGATTGGTCGATAGTTCTCAACTTTCTGTCTGGAGCCGTTCTTATAAACTGGTATTATGTTAGCCTTCTTCCAGATTGTGGGAAACATACCTGCTGTAATACTCTTGTTGAAGATTAAGTGAAGTGGCACGCATATTGTCTCAGCTGTATTCTTCAGAAAGCTAGGAGGTATACCGTCTGGACCCGATCCTTTAGTACTATCCAGTAATTTTAATTGGTTGAGGACTAATGAGAGGGTGAAATATATATTATCTAGGTAGCATTATTGTCATAAATTTGATCAGTTGTAGGACACCAATGGTCAGTGGGTGTTGAGGTTTCGTACACTGATTGCAAGAATGATGAGAAAAAGTTGCATATTTTATGTGGATCGTTAGAAGACTGACTACTATAATACATTTGGGATGGAATACTAGACTTGCCTTGTCGATTAGCTGTATAAGCCCAGAAATATTTAATATTTTTGGGGATGCTGTCTTCAACAGTTTTTATATACTTACAATAACATTTGTTACACTCCAGGCTAAAACGTGTGCGATATAAAGAAAATACCTCGTAATCTGAAATATTTCCATATTTTTTCCATTTGGTCCAGGTTTTTTTTTATATTTAAATATGTGTATAAGGGCAGGTGAAAACCAAATAGGGAATTTTGCGTTTTTAGGTTTTGTAAGTGGTATACGGTTTTTGATTATGCCATATATGATATTGTAGAATTTTTCAATGGAGATTTCAGTTTTTTCATTATCCAAAGTTAACTTTCAGTCAACCTCTTCTTTAACTTTATTAATTAAATTGTAATCCGCTTTATGATAACTATATCTTGGTGTGTCTAAAGATCTCATTTGGGTATATCTTATCGCTATCGACACGATAGCGTAAAATGGAGGGTGGTGGGTGTCCACTTGTAGTAAGTTCTGATGAGGTGGATAAACATAGCAAACAGTGTTGGAAATGAGAAGGTCAAGTATACGATTATTAACATTATTGAGGTGGTTAAATTGCTTGACATCATGTATGGTCATAAAGTCCCGTAGTAGGTTACAAGTAGATGTCAGACCAGATCAAGTCAGGTAACTATGAGAAGTGTTTAGTTTTAACCAGTTGGCAACCGGTAAGTTGTAATCACCTAGTAGTAGTAAGTTGTCAATGCATAAAGAATTGATTACATTATTTAATATTTCAAAGTGTACTTTGTATGCAGCACTCGGTGAACTGCTAGGAATATAGGCGGCACTAATCAGGTTTTGCTTCGTATTATTAGAACAGGGAATGGTGACTAACATATGTTCAAAAAATTTACTTGAATCTAAGGTATTATATTGGGACAATGCACGAGTTACTATAAAAAAATACCCAAATCGCTATAGGTGTGCCTATAAAATTTGAGGGTTTCCCTCGATTTCCATGGGATTCCCTCATCCGATTCCGAGTTGGTGACAATGGGACCACCTCGAGACCATACCCTTTCAAACAAAAAAAGAATTTTGAAAATCGGTCCGCAATTGGCGGAGTAATCGCGTAAAAAACACACAAAAAAAAAAACATACCGTCGAATTGAGAACCTCCTCCTTTTTTGAAGTCGGTTAAAAATGGATTCAATGTCAGCAGCCCGACCCCATAGTAAAATGCCATAAGACATAATACTGTGGAAGTAACTAAAATAGACCAAACGCGCGGTTTCTACATCTGTTAACTGTCTTATCTGTCCAACAGCATAAGCGGCGGAGTTTAGCTGCCCCGCAATAGATGTTTTATGAGGTCCCCATTGTAATTTCTCGTCTAGCGTGATTCCTAGGAAAACTGTCTGATCAATAAATTCTAGTTTTTACCGACTTTACAAAAAGGAGGAGGTACTATGTTCGGGTGTTTGTATGTTTTTTTTTTTGTTTTTTTTTTTTTTTTTTTGTATGTTTGTTCATCGAATACTCCGCCAATTGTCGACGGAAATAAAAAAATTTTGTTTTGTTCGAAAGTAGATAGTTCTGAGGTGGTCCCATTGTCACCAAGTTAGGATCTGATGATGGGATCTTAGAGAAATCGAGGGCAACCCTCAAGTTTTATAGGCTCACTTATTGTTTTTCGCATATTTTATGAAGTATCTTGTGTATTTGTGTATGGCTGTCACCATCTCAGGTAGCTGGGCTGATGATGGAAGGTACAACTCCTTAACAGTAAGAAGTTACTCGAACAGGCAAGGACCGTTTTAGTAAATTGTTTTGATGTTTGATAGGGCATTTGCCACATTTGGTCTCATGATCATCAAGTCATGACCTGATGCTGAAGCCAGGAGCATCAGAAAAAGTACAAACCTTGAAATTACAGCACCGTAGTCGTGTTTGGGCTCATTTTAAACAGGACTAATTTTAAGTTCAATGCAATGTTGACATAAGTCTGGCCTGATGCTGCAGCCAGGATTATCAGCATCTAATCTAAAAACTAATAAAAGGAGAACTCCTCAACAAGTAACGTCCCTGCATCGAGAAAAGGAATATTTTATAAAAAGGCGATGGGCAAGTTGACATTAGGCTATTGTAACTTAGATAAATTATAAATAGACCCACTAAAAAGCGAGAAATAAAAACTTTTTAACAAAAAAAAAAACCGACTTCCAAAAAAATCACTACAAACTGAAAAATAACTTTAATTTCGGAAGTCGGTGGCAAAAACTAAAATACTGATCCCTAAGACACCGACTTCCGAAATTAAAGTTATTTTTCAGTTTGTAGTGATTTTTTTTTGGCCATTCAATATGATTTCACATTCGCTACTTCTAACATTCGGTAATTACCGACTTCACAAAAAGGAAGAGGTACTATGTTCGGGTGTTTGTATGTTTGTTCATCGAATACTCCGCCAATTGTCGACGGATTTTCAAAATTCTTTTTTTGTTCGAAAGTAGATAGTTCTGAGGTGGTCCCATTGTCACCAAGTTAGGATCTGATGATGGGATCTTAGAGAAATCGAGGGCAACCCTCAAATTTTATAGGCTCACTTATTGTTTTTCGCATATTTTATGAAGTAGCTGGGCTGATGATGGAAGGTACAACTCCTTAACAGTTAGAAGTTACTCGAACAGGCAAGGACTGTTTTAGTAAATTGTTTTGATGTTTGATAGGGCATTTGCCACATTTGGTCTCATGATCATCAAGTCATGACCTGATGCTGCAGTCAGGATAGTCTGCAGAGTACCTAACTCCTCGACAACTAACAGCAGATACATCGTGTTTAGGCTCATTGAAAAGGGCTCGATGTGTGGATAAACGTACTGTTACTGAGGAACACCGAAGACCTGATGCTGAAGCCAGGAGCATCAGAAAAAGTACAAACCTTGAAATTACAGCACCGTAGTCGTGTTTGGGCTCATTTTAAACAGGACTAATTTTAAGTTCAATGCAATGTTGACATAAGTCTGGCCTGATGCTGCAGCCAGGATTATCAGCATCTAATCTAAAAACTAATAAAAGGAGAACTCCTCAACAATTAACGTTATATTTTATAAAAAGGCGATGGGCAAGTTGACGTTGACGTTGATGAGGGTTTCCCTCGATTTCCATGGGATTCCCTCATCCGATTCCGAGTTGGTGACAATGGGACCACCTCGAGACCATACCCTGTCAAACAAAAAAAGAATTTTGAAAATCGGTACACAATTGGCGGAGTAATCGCGTAACAAACACACAAAAAAAAAAAAAAAAACATACCGTCGAATAGAGAACCTCCTCCTTTTTTGAAGTCGGTTAAAAAAACACCTCCTTTGTATAGGTATACAAATATTTCTATATACAAATTTGTTCCACCTCGCCAATGGTTTCTTCTGCTTATTTGACTTACACACAATATACCTACGTATAACTCGCATTATTACATTAAATATTAACAATGTCCCTATACATGTCATCTATAAAGCTACTATGACTAGAATCCCTACAATATCTAATTATGTTTTGAAGGCATTTTGAACCTCCTTACTGTGGAACTAGGGTACTGGTTACACAGTAAGGAGCTGGGCAAAGGCCTCCCCAAAATCCTTTTAAGAACCTTTTTTAAGATAATTAATTATATAAATAAAACCAGCAAAAATTGTGTTATGTCCCTTTATTAAATGATATGTAGTTCCGGTGTGACGAGCGGTGTATGTGCAGGATGTGCACGGTGCTGCTCGACGTTTTCGCGCTGCCGCTGCTGCTGCTGTTCACCGTGGCCGGTTGGATCTTGTGCATGGCCGCCTACAAGATAGTCAGCGTGAGTGTGTGCTGTGTGCGACTGTCGCAGTCAGTGACGTCAAACGGTCGTCACGCTCATCACACCTTTATTGTCTGTTTGCAGCTGAACGTGTTGAGCTTCGAATTTGCATCCACCACATTGTTTATCATTTGTGTTCTGACCGAGCTATTAATATTTTGTTATTACGGAAATGAAGTCACTGTGGAGGTATGAGGCGCAGCTTTTGATTGGACTGCAAGTTGTCGCAGTGGATTTTAATAACAAGCGAATGTTGCCGGGATTTTTTGTCAGAGCGAGCGCGTGTCGCAGTCGATCTACAGCATGGAGTGGCGGCGCGAGCAGCTGTTGTTCCGGCGCTCGCTGGTGCTGGTGATGGAGCGCGCCAAGCGACCGCTGCGCCCCGCCGCCGGCCGTGTGATCCCGCTCTCACTCGACACTTATGTTACGGTAATAGGCGGCTCCGGATATCCCGACAGACCGAGCATACCCCATAAGCCGCGCTTGGGGCTAACGCCTGGGCCGACAACCGTGGCTTGGTTTGCCTAACCCAAGTAAATTAGTTAAGGAAGACATTGTTCGTTTGATACAATTACATTGCCTTTTGTGTGTAAAATGTTATAAGACTCATTAGAGAAGTCCGAGCGCGGCTCGGGCTGCGTGCACGGTCGGTCTGGGCCCGGCTAACTACTAACTAACAATTCAGATACAATAATAGTAATTTCGTTTACACAAATTTAAGGAAATCTACTTATTATCCGATAGCAAATACAAGGTTATGTTTTTTACGTAAGTACTCTTTCTTTGTTTCCAGATTTTAAAGTCATCCTACAGCTTCTACGCAATGCTGCGACAAACTAAATAAGTGAAGCAGGAATTAAGGAAGAAGAAGTAATGTGAAACGTGGTTCTAGATCTTAAACAGAGTGTACATTGTTAGAAAATAGTACAGAATTATAAATTATGAAATAATTTGAATTAAATAATTAGGTACAAGATATATGTGGTTTATTTTTATTTAAACGACGAGGATGGCCACTTTACGTAACTGATGAAGACGGTTGCTAAGATACCTTGCATTGCTCTGGAATTTCGTTCGTTCTTCATAATTAGCTCACAAGTTATAACATTGAGAAAATATTATTTTACATATAGATACTATATAGGTATGCAAAATAATCAGATAAAAAAAATAATTATTCAATAAAAAAAAATGTTTATTTCAATTTCAAAGGGCATTTCGATACATGTTATTGGAGATCACCTTATAAGCAAGGAATTGCTTGTCTTAGGAGACTCCACGCTTCCACTTTAAAAAAATATAAATTTTAAAAGCTTGACGCACTGATGTACGGTATCCGTTATACAGGTGTACCTACTACACAATAACAGTGCCTCAATTTCTATTTTTTTATTTAATTATGACATCTTATTTTATTTCATTTTTACAATCTGCGACTAGTGGCTCACACACTTGTTAAAATTCTAGAAAAATCAACTAATTTTGCATTTTTTTTTAAATAATTTGTAATTATGTGAGCACCATGTATCTATCACTAATTTGATTTACCTGTCATTGCTTAATTTTTAATTCTTTTTACCTTTTGTGGTAGACTAATTTTATTATGGGTGCATCGTGTTCACATATAATTATATTATGTATACAAGACCTTGTAAAACATTTTAAAAGAGTAACGGTGGAGTTTCGTGCCCATTCTTCTCCATACGAAAACCACCTTTTGGAATGGGCGACTAGAATCATTTCTATTTAGTTTTTTTTGACGTTCAAAAGTGCCTTTAATGTGCCTATCTATACATATAATAAAATTGTAGAAAAGTGGTGTCTGTACAATGGAAATATACAAAAAAAAAGTAGCAGGGGTTGTTATTATATCGATGCCGAACCCGAAACTGTAATTAATTTTTTTTTGTCTGTTTGTCTGTGTGTTTGTGCACGCTAATATCAGAAACGGCTTATTCGATTTAGATGCAGTTTTGCAGTTTGCAGTCACTAATATATTGTAGTAAGCTTTACTTAACATTTAGTGTTTATTTCATGTCAATCGGTTCATAAATAAAAAAGTTAGGTCAATTTAAAGAATCACGGCGAACATTTGTTACGGTATTATTCTATTCTATCAGAGTACATACGTACACGCCTCGCGCCTGCGCGTCCGATCTTCGGAACTACTGGACGGATTTGAATGTTTTTTTTTTTGATGTATAGGTATTATGTCTGGGCAACAAATAGGCTATAATTTATCTTTGAAACTTGAACACCTGATGCAGGACCGAAACAGATCAGCTTAACTATAAGAGATACAAAAATGGTACCATAACAAAAATTGTTCCACGTGATGAGCATTTTCTGCTGAGAGAATAAATTTGAAGATCTGGAACACCTGATGGGGAACTCCAAGAGCCCAGCTATACCATAACACATATAGGAATGACGTCTTAGTAAAAGTTATTCGGTCTGATGGGCAATTCCTGTTGACTTATATAAATCGAAGATCAGAAACATCTGATGTGGAACCGCATTCACCGCGTGGAGGTGTAATTAGTGATAACTAATTACACCTCCACGCGGTGAATGCGGTAACACTTTAGGACTGCTTTTCGATGACGATGGTACGAGTATATCACTGAAAATTTGACTCTACTGGCCAAATCTCCCATTTATTTTTTTAATGCTCATGCATTCTGCACTACCACGGGGAGATAGTGCAGTTATGTGGGACTCTAACCCACTAAAACTCCACGGTGTCCTCCTCTGCCGCTTACGGCAGGAACATGGGCACGCGTTAGCACTCATCCGTGAACCCTCCGCGGCTGTCCGTCACCGGACCCTCCTCTGGGGAGTACTCCCCATCAAATCTTTCCCAATGTTCCAAAGGAGCTAAAAGATTGAGGATCATAAGATCCCAAGAATCTACCGAAAAGCGTCAGGAGAGACATGATGCTGTTCGAGAACATCAGGCTGCAACTCGCTCCGTGGAAACCTCTTCGGATCGCGAAGCACGCCTGCGTTCTCAGTGCATTTACGCATCTACATCCAGATCTCTAGAGACCACAGTGAAGAATATGATGCGCGACTGAGCGCTGATCGTGAACGTCATGCATTGTCTCGCGAGTCGGAGACGTTCACGGATAGAGAATTGCGCTTGAGTTCCAAGCGTATCTACGCATCTGCTTCTAGGTCTCTAGAGACAAGTGCGGAACGTGATGCGCGACTGTCAGCTGATCGTGAGCGACATGCATTGTCTCGCGAATCGGAAACGTTTATCGATACAGAATCACGCTTGAGTTCTCAGCGTATTCGCACATCTACAAAAAGGTCTTTTGAAACGAGTGATGAACGTGAGATTATCATACATTGTCCCGAACACACACACAACAAAATATTCATAATCAGAAAGTGAGAAAGAAAGAATTGCTGGAGTACGGCATGAAGAGACAGATTAAGAAGAGCGCAACGAACGTTTGAATTCTGATCGACTTCGACATTCTCTGAACAGAATGTCGATATCATCTGAAGAATCGGATGTGTCTCAAGATATAGCCGTAGGGCATAGCGACCTTCCTTGGGTTGATAAGGAACGGAGTGCATTTACGTATACTTCTATGATTGACTACGCCACATATTCCGCCATCGGAGGTGTGGTTAAAAATTTTACTTTTTGTGAAGCTGCTAAATGGCAAAAAGAAACAAACGGTATGTGTTGCTCAGGTGGGAAAGTACATATTGAAATATTACAAAATCCTCCAGAAATATTAAGATCACTGCTAATCGGTGACCATCCACAGTCAAAACATTTCTTCATCATCATCATCAGCCTATAGCAGTCCACTGCTGGAGATAGGCCTCCCCTAATGAGCGCCATAGCGCCCTGTCTTCAGCTTGACGCATCCAGCATCTGCCTGCAGTCTTTCGTTCGTACAATAATACCTTTCAAATGACATCTTTTGTTGCGAAACAGATTTCAGAAGGCCCATTTATGCCAACATTCAAAGTGCAAGGCCAAGTTTACCACCTTATTGGTTCATTATTGCCTGAAAAGGACGTCTCGCTCGAATCGTCTCGCGCATCCCGTTGTTTTCCAGTTCCCGGGCTGTTAGAATTCGACATCAGACGATTGAGATCTTCGATTTTGACGACCCCGTTGTCGCGGGCAGAAGCTAGTTTGAAATTTGAAATAAATGATTTGACTTCAAGCTTTTAAAATTTATATATATTTTAAAATGACAGTGTCACTTAAATTTATTTTTTTCTTTTTGTTCGCGTTATTCTTTCTTTTTTAGGTTACCTACGTTTTTTTTTAAAATAAAAGCTTGTTTTTACAAACTTTTTTTATTTTCATTGTATTGCATTTAATAGCCCAATTCTTGAGGAAGGCTGAGGACCCTCAGTCTCGCTCACGTAGCGCTTGCGGTCGGGTGTGATTCGTGCTAATAATGACGTTAAATACGGTAAAATGTAATGGATGCAATGTAGTGATATGTGAAGTGTTATCATATATTCAATACAAACACGATGTAATGGACAATGAGAGTCTTATTAAAGTATGTGAATCGGCGTTCGCAGAAAAAGAGATTGAAGTGGCGAAACTGCTGCTCTTAGAATCCATACCCTCTAAACAACGTAAAATAGTACGAAGAAAGGAAGGCAAAACAAGGAGGAATGTGGAGGACATAATAAACGTCTTTAAAGAAGTGGATCCAGACATCATCCCTATTTTTGTTGCCCGCGATCTGCAGAAATTACCACCCATTTCGATCGATCATGTGGACGTCATTACTTTGTTGAAGGACATCACATATATCAAAAGTGAAATTACCAAGATTAAAGAGAATTATGCTACAGTGGAGCAAGTCAAAGACATACAAATGGATTTAAAAGGCGAGAACATCGCATATGCATCAGATCGGGTTAATATAAATACTCGAAAAAGAGGTGCGTATGTATTAAATAGCGGCCCGATAGGATTATCACCGTCTATAAATGTTAAAAATATTGAAGGTGGGTGCACATCAGCTGAGTTGAATTGTAACGGTAATGCAGGCGACGGCGGAGTAGGCGAGAGCGAGAGCGCGCGCGACTTGTCGTTGTCCGTCCCGTTCTTGAACGACAACAATATGCATAGCACACAGGCTGACTCGTTCATGCACTCAAACAAGTCTATGGAACTGACAGCGCGTCAATCTCTGCAAACGTCAACGTCAAAATTGAACATGCAGCGAGAGGACAATAATAAACGAGATGCATTGGTGGAAATCAATCAAGATCCGATACGAAAAAGTTTTGCACAGATTGTGAGGAAAGAAGGCGAATGGAAACAAAATGATGGGTCAAGTGAGGAGTGGCAGTTAAAGCAACGGAAAAAACTAAGAAATCAGTTCAGTGGGAATACGGGGAAGGCCGTTATGGACTCGGAAAGTAAATTCAAAGCGGCGGATTTAAGAACACCACTGTTTATATCAAATGTCAACAAGGAAACAACTGAGACAGATATATGTAACTATATACAGGCTAAGACAAATGAAAAAGTTACTATAGAAAAAATAAGCATGAAAAAGGATCGCCCCTATAATGCTTTCAAAGTGTATGTTTCTAAACATAAATTAGAATTATACTTAAACAATGAGCTGTGGCCGGATGGGATAAAGTTCAGGCGTTTTATATCCTTGAAGATGCGATCAGCCAAAGCGACGTCTGCGCCAGTGAGCGCTAATTCTGAATCCAGTAATTAGCTTTTATGGAACAAAATAAAGTCAGTAAATTTATTACGTTCAACTGTAAAAATGTGAAGCGAAGCGTGAACTGTATTAGGGTATTATGCAGAGATGCGGATGTTGTGGCGCTGCAAGAAACGTGGCTCATGCCACACGATCTGGCATTTCTTGGAAGCATTGATGAGGAGTTCAGTTTCACAGGGAAATCAGCGGTTGATTTATCGTCAGGTGTACTGCGCGGTAGACCACATGGTGGCGTGGCGCTTCTGTGGCGGAAAAATGTGTTCAAGGATGTGATTGTGTTAAAGTGCAAGAGTGAGCGTATCACTGCAATCAAAGCAATAACCATTGATCAACGTGAGATAGTGATTGTGTGTGTGTACATGCCCACTGATCAGCCCGATAACCTGCCTAGTTTCACACAGTGCATGGGCGAAATAAATGCAATAATCGAAGACAGTGACATTGAAACAGTGTATATGTTAGGGGACTACAATGCCCATCCCTCTGCCCTTTTTTGCGATGAACTGTTTAATTTTTGCGCTGACAGAAGGTGGGTTTGTGCAGATGTAAGAACACTGGGTGAGTCTTCTGATACTCATACTTATGTTAGTGAGGCACATGGATGCAAAAGATGGTTAGATCATTGTGTGGTGAGTGAATCGGCATGGAGTACTATAACAAATGTCCAGGTACTGTATAACACATACTGGTCTGACCATTACCCTTTGCAGGTGGAATGTAATTTAGGTGTAATAAGAAATAAAATTAAAATGAATGTTCAGCAAAATCAAAGCAATGTAATTTGGGGTATAAGGAATGATGAGGAAATAAATAAATATAATAAATATTGTAATAGTAAATTGAGACTTATAGATTTTCCAATAGAATTTAATAACTGTGCTGATCACATGTGTGGTGTGTTTGATCACAGAAATGTAATAGACAAATTATATAACAATATCATAGAGGTACTTACTGAGGCCTCAATAAACAGCTGTAATAAGAATGTTCACAAAAGTGGGAAAGGTAAGTGCATACAGGGATGGAATAAACATGTAGCTGAATCGCACAAGCAGGCTAGGATTGACTACCAAATGTATCAGCTGCATGGTAAACCTGAATCTGGGCGTATTTATGAAAGGATGTGCTTAAGCCGAAAAATCTTTAAGTCAAGGCTGAAATTCTGTCAAACACATCAGGAACAGATCCGTATGGATAGTATTGCAGCACAGCACTCTGCCAAACAATTCAATAAATTTTGGTTAAGCACCAAAAAACTTGGAAGCAAGGTGGGCCTGCCTGCTTGTGTAGACGGCACTAGTGACCCAAAAAGTATTGCCAACGGCTTTGCCCAGCATTTTAAGGTAAAGTCACCCTTGTTAACATCTGAAAATAGAGAGATTGAATATTGTAATATTAATCAACCAACATTAGTTACCAGTAAGGAGGTGGGTAGAGCTATTGACAATATGAAACGGGGAAAGTCACCAGGCCATGATGGGTTGAGTGTGGAGCACCTAAGGTATGCTGGAATCCACATAAATAGACTCCTGGCAATGCTGTACACGTTTTGTATTAGACACTCATACTTGCCAACAGAATTAATTAAAACTGTAGTAGTACCGCTAGTTAAGAACCGTACCGGAGATATAGCTGATAAAACAAACTATAGACCCATATCACTAGCAACGATTGTAGCTAAAGTTCTGGATAGGGTGCTGGACGAACGCCTTGGTCAGAGTATAGAGATACAGGATGCCCAGTTCGGTTTTAGACCAGGATTATCAACAGAAAGTGCCATTCTGACTCTCAAACATACTGTTGATTACTATCTCAAAAGAAAAACACCAATATATGCATGTTTCCTGGATCTGTCGAAGGCGTTCGATCTAGTATCCTATGACAGGCTCTGGAACAAGTTAGGTGAAGTAGGTATCTCTCCAGAAATAATAGGCATTTTCTCATACTGGTACAGTAATCAGAAAAATGTAATAAAATGGGCAAATGTTTATTCGGATGAATACAAATTAGACTCCGGTGTGAGACAAGGTGGCTTAACATCCCCTAGGTTGTTCAACTTGTATATGAATCAGCTGATTGAAGGGCTGAGCAGCATGCATGTCGGTTGCCGCATAGATGATGTAAGTGTTAATAACATAAGTTATGCGGATGATATGGTGCTGTTGAGCCCTTCAATAGGCGGACTGAGGAAACTATTAAAAGCCTGTGAGACCTATGCTGAGCAACACGGTTTAAAGTACAACGAACTCAAGAGCGAGTTTATGGTCTTTGTTGGTAAAAACAAAAAACCCAATAGTGTTCCTACACTGTCTCTAAATGGATTTCACTTGAGACAGGTGGCTCAGTTTAGGTACCTTGGTCATATTGTGACAGAAACATTAACGGATGATCAGGATATAGAAAGAGAACGGAGGGCATTATCGGTACGTGGAAATATGCTGGCTCAGAGATTCGCTCGTTGTACAGTTGACGTTAAATTAACGTTATTTAAAGCCTACTGTCAAAGTTTCTACACGGGGGGGCTATGGGCCAGCTTTACAAAGCGGGCTTATAATGCACTTCGCGTCCAATATAATAACATTTTCAGGGTTCTGGTGCGGCTTCCGCGGTACTGTAGTGCTTCAGGCATGTTTGCAGATGCGCACATAGATGATTTCTATGCAATCATGCGTAGGAAAACCATGTCGGTGGTGCACAGTATGAGGGGGAGCCGTAACAGCATCCTGAAAATGATAGCGGACAGGATGGACTCGGCGGTCTTGCGTCGCTTCACTGACCTGCATGTGAGAGGTGCAGGTGGGTGAAGATTTATATATTGTTTCAATGTTATTCCCAGTGTTTTTAATTGTACTAACATAGTGTATAAGTTTTATGTTACTAACCTCTTCTATGGACTGTAGTTGTCTGTTAATAAACAATTTTTATTTATTTATTATTATTTAGGAGTTGAGAAAAAAGAAAAAAGCAGAAGTTTTCGTTACGCAAAAACGAAGTAATAGCGCAGGCAGGCGATGCAATGCGACGGGGTGGGTCGGGGAAACAAAAAATTTCACGCGTACTAAGTCGCGGGCAGAAACTATAAATTATAAATATCGTATTCGAAAACTACCTTTCAAGGGGAGGTGGAGACGGGTGTTAAATTTTTTTGAGGAAACTACGAAACCCACGCGGACGATGTCGCAGGCAAAGTGCTAGTCTATACTAATAATATTATAAAGAGGTAAAGTTTGTAAGTTTGTATGTAGGGGGTAATCTCTGGAACAAATGATCCAATTCAAATTTTTTTTACACTGGTAGAAAGCTAGGTACATTATTCCTGAGTGCTATAGGCTATAAATTATTATACAGTGTGAGTCTTCATAATGTGCACATATCGAAATGAGGGTAACTAAGCTTAATTTTATCGACGGAAAAAATATTTTAAAAATCTAAAAAAAAAAAATTTAGAATTTTTATTTAAATTCTTGTTCGCTGCTGTGACCCCTGTGTAAACAATCGCCCTCAATTGAGAATTATAGTTTTTTTCTAACAAAAATCTGATATTTTTTCATCAATTTTTATAATAATTGTAAAATTACTCAATAAAAGCCCCGATTACCTACTCTTTTTTATTATTTTAAATTATTCTCCATCGTGTCAGATTTCTAAACGTAAAATACCATGTCTATAACTCAATCACAACATTTCCTATCAACTGTTAAAGAAAGGCCTTGCAATCACCATACTTTAGCAGGTAAAGATCCTTTTAAATATTTTTTTATTTTCTCAAATATTTTTTCCGTCGATAAAATTAAGCCATGTTTCCCTCATTTCGTTATGTGCACATTATGAAGACTTACACTGTATTATAAAGAGGTAAAGGTAAGTTTGTATGTAGGGGGTAATCTCTGGAACTAATGATCCAATTTCATCCCCACTTCACATGAAGGGGAGCTACCCTGAAAAAAAAATATTTTCCAAAATTTTATTTTACCACTTTGTCGACGTAATTGATATACATCCTCTTACAAAATTACAGCTTTCTAGTACTAACGGTCTCTTAGCAAAACCTCGGACAGACAGACGGACATGACGAAACTATAAGGGTTCCTTGTAGGTAGGTACTACGGAACCATAAAAAACGATGACCGCTATATTCTTAGCACAAACTGTTACTGTTAGCCTGCATAATCCCACTGCAAAATCAAAATCAAAATATTTTATTTCACATAAGCCTACATGGGCACTTATGAAACGTCAGAAGCTAGGTGCACGGTTCCAATTGGTCGTTTCCTATGGAGAAGAACCGGCAAGAAACTCCACGGTTACTCTTTTAAAAAATAATTGGCTTTTACAATATTTTCAAATTACAGTAGGTATGGGAGGATAGCGTAGGCCTGTCAACAAGTATCAGGTACTTGATAAGATAAAAAATGGTCTACAGATCTAAAGTCTACAAGGCCTACAAAGTCCTCACATTTACAAAATAAGAATCTATCAAAAGGATAAAATAAAAAATAAAAACCTAATAAAACCTAGTGATATGATTCCCATTACAACCACTAATAAAGAGATGAAAAATTTGAATTGTCCGTACATAATTTCAAGTAATAAAGAGATTATGTCAGAAAAGTATGTAAAAAAAGTAAAGTAAATAAAAAATGAACATCGTAATTTGAGAGCAGTTAATAGACATTTAAATAGTTAAGCCGTTAATGAGGAGCCAGGGAAGCCACATGTGCAGAAGGAATTATTGCCAAACTACCTTGTCTTCAACATAGTCTTTAATCTTATAATATGCTTTTTTGATAAGAACACGTTTGATGAAGGTTTTGGCAACTTGTTATAAAAACGGACGCCGTTTACAAGAAATGACTTGCTAGTTTTAGTTAATCTAAATTTAGGTAACACAATTTCATTTTTACTACGTGTATTTATATTGTGGAAATCGCTTCTTATTTTGAAGAGTCATACAAAATACTTTCTAAAATATAAAGAGAAGGCAGAGTTAGTATATCAATTTCTTTGAATTTGTTTCTAAGAGACTCGCGAGGACCCATTTGATAGATTGCGCGGATTGCCCTCTTTTGTAAAATGAAAATTGAATCTACGTCAGCTGCCGATCCCCACAGCAGAACACCATAAGACATAATGCTGTGGAAATAAGCAAAGTATACTAACCTAGCTGTGGCTATATCTGTCTACTGCCTTATTTTTCTTACTGCATATGCAGCTGAACTTAATCTACCTGAGAGAGCTCTAATGTGTGCGCCCCGTTGTAATTTTGAATCTAAAGTAATGCCTAGAAATACAGTTTCCGTAACAGCGTCTAGTTTTTTGCCATCAAGTTCTAAATTCAGACCCACTTGAGGTACATTTGGTAATGAGAACTTAAGACATTTAGTTTTGTTCGCATTAAGTAAAAGATTATTAGCTGCAAACCATTTCGAAAGAACAGCCAGACTCTCGTTAACATGTAAGACATCCGTATCTTTTCTATCTATTTGAAAAATAAGGGAAGTGTCATCCGCGAATAAAATGATATCCGACAAGTTAGCCATCATGTAAGGAAGGTCATTAATATAAACTAGAAATAGGAAAGGGCCAAGAATTGAGCCTTGAGGCACGCCCATCTTAACTAAAGACCCCGATGACGTCGCCCCATTAACGTTTACTTTTTGCTGCCGCTTTGACAGATAGGAAAGAACAAGATCAGCAGCTTGTCCACGAATTCCGTAATGGTATAATTTACAGATCAGTGTATTATGGTCAACGCAGTCAAACGCTTTAGAGAGGTCACAGAAAACGCCAATTGCATTCTGGGACTTCTCCCAGGATTCCAAAATGTGACTGATGAGCTTTACTCCCGCGTCTGTCGTCGACCTACCTTTCGTGAAACCAAACTGGCGACTATGTAAAATCCCATTTGAATTAAAATGTGACAACATCAGGTCCAGGATGATTTTTTCATAGATTTTGCTCATAGCTGGTAGCACAGATATAGGTCTATAATTAGAGGGATCAGACTTACTACCCGATTTGAAAATTGGTACTACTTTACTATGTTTCATTAAGTCAGGAAACGTACCGCTGTCTAAACATTGATTAAATATGCCTGTTAGGGCAGGGGCAATTGTGTCAATAATATCTCCAAGAACCTTAACAGAAATCCCCCATAAGTCTTCAGTGTTTTTTATGTTAAGACTTTTAAATGCTTTTTTAATTGTGGCAACAGAAATGGGCTGGAATTCAAAGCTTGGAATATCCTTAGTAAAGTTTTCTTTAAGAAGAGCTTCAGCTAATATAGGTGATGAGGGGAGAGACTTTGTAACCTCTATTGGGATGTTGGTAAAGAAATTTTCTAGTGTGTCAGCAACTTTAAACATATCTGAAATGGTTTCATTATCCATTTTTAGGGACAACTAATTCTGATCTCGCTGTTTTGTGTTTCCAGTTTCTTTGTTAATTACCTGCCACACAGCTTTTATTTTATTATTAGACATACTAATTTTGTTACTTATTAATTTAGATTTAGCCACAGCGCAGACTCTTTTGAATATTTTATAATAATTTCTTACATAATTATGAAGGGCTTGATCAGAAGTTAATGATTTCTCGTGATACAGATTATATAAAATATCTCTGCTTTTTCTAATGCCAGCAGTGGCCCATTCACTAAATTTTGGTTTAGTATTGATAGTAACTTTTTTTACAGGTCATGCTTTATTGAATTCTTGGCATACTGTAGAAAATAACGTAGCATAGTTTATGTTGGGTCTTGTGAATCAAAACTTGCTGTTGAAAGATTGCTAAGAACATTATTATTAAACATTTTCAATTTATTTGGCTTGGCCGTTTCGTTACTATTGTGTAACAGAAAAGTAATGAACAGTGAATACATTTTTCACCTTACGCCCATGTGATGGTAGCGAAACGGCCAAGCCACATATTTTGACTAAGGTGTAGAGTTTGTGAAGTTAGGGCATGTAGAGTTAGAAGCTTGGCTCTACATGAGATCTGATAACTTGTTGACAGTGCGAGCCATATGTGGTCTCGTCTTGGCAACATTTTAGATGAAAATGTTTTTGGTGGGATTTCACATCTTTTTGAAAGTTGCTTATGAAATAAAAAAAAATTTTTGGGGGGTTATTTACGGAAAATCCTGAAATACGTATTTATTATATAAAACAAGGAGTCCCTATATCAATTTTCAGAACTCTAGCATCAATTTTTTTATTTGCGGAAGTCTCGTACAAAGTTCCATGCCCTAGTTTAAGGGGTTGGAGGGTAAAAGTTCCAAATTTTAGAATGGTTTTGTTGTTTGTATACTATTACTAGCTTACATACCAAATTTCAGCTTTCTAGGACTTCAGGAAGAACCTTAAGAATATTGATGATCATCAGTGAGTCAGTGACGAAATCGGGGTAATTTAGATATCAATAAAATCTAAAGTATACAATTGAAACTTTATAGGTTTAATAAGTCAACCACTGACATCATATCCCGAAAATTTTGTTTATCTGGTATAATCCAAACCCAAGTTATGAAGGTTCAAAAATACGACGAAGTGCTTCGAGAAAAGGTAGGTAGTGCCCTTGCGCTTCGCTTGGCTCGTCTTGGCGGGGGCACTACCGTGCCCCCAGATCCTCTTAAAAGAACGGAATTCTTTCTTAGATCATTTTAAAACCAGCTAAAGAGGCACAATTTTAGTAAGTATATCGAAGTATTTTGATTCGTTTTTTAAATGAATAATTACCGATTAATTGTATGACTATTGAAAGCCACAATGTAGTATTACGATGAACAAGATATGCGAGTGAATCAGTGCGGAGTGACTGGGAGTGACGGACACGCGAGGGGCGGCGCCGCTCGCCGCCGGCCGGCCGCTGCCCTGTTATTAATCTGTTCGCGTCGCCGACGTTATAATTACAGCCCCACTATAATTACCTCATTACTGAAACAGAATACTGTCAGATTTGTAACCGGACTCCCAGTGCAGCACCGCCTTCACACGTATCCCACAATGTTCGCATTCTTATTCATTTTAAATAAATTTGTTTAAGTTATTAATATTTATTTTACCTACAAAAAAATACAGTAGTCCTAGGGTATAAGACGCTGCGCTGTCACGCGCTGAGGTCCAGCCGCTCCAGCGCGCGAGAGCGCAGCGTCTTATCAAGCAATATAATTATAATAAATTTATTTCTCAGCACTTGAAGCGCTGGTGATGTCGCGCGATCTTTGTACCGTGACAAGTCGTCTTCTGCAAGTTGTCAACGCTTTTCGCTAAGGGTTGTTCCTCTTAGGACTATAGGAGCAGCAGTTAGCGCCTCGGCGCGTGTCAGTGAAAGTATGTATGTTGCGCAGGTCTCTGTCGTCGCGCAGCGTGTCCACCCACCTGCACATCCTGCGCAGTTGCGGCTACTGCCAGCTGGCGGGCGGGGTGCGCGGCTCTGCACGCGGCTCGCTGCACGCGCTCTACCGCGCCTTCACGCTCGCGCTCACATCGCTCTACCTGCTGCAGGAATGCGTCTACGCCTACCAGGTATGCAGCTACAGTTTATACGACACAGCTTGCTAACCCTCAAGCGCTTTAACAACGTATTATCTGCTGTTGCTAGGTGCGGCAAGATATGGATAAGTTGGCGCGAGTCATGTTCCTGCTCCTGTGCCACATCACGTCCATCGCGAAACAGCTCATGTTCCACATTAGAGCGGAGCGGATCGATGAGATGCTCCGCGGGCTGGACGGTAGGTGCGGGGTGCAGGGTGCGGGGACGTTCTCTGATTGAAGGCTCCAAGCGGAGGGTTGCTTGCAGATCCGCTGTACAACCAGGGCATGGAGGCGCACGGGCGGCTGCTACGCGTGACGGCGGCACGCGCGGCTCGGTTCGTGCGCGCGTACTCCGGCTGCGCTGTGGTAACCTGCACGCTGTGGATCACCTTCCCCGTCATGTACCGTCTGCAGGGGCATCCCGTCGAGTTCCCCTTTTGGATCAACGTCGACTATAATGGACCGATAATGTAAGCCTGACAATGCATGGCCAGGTATGACCGTCAGGTATTGCCGCTGTAGTAACCGTGGCTGGTTGCAGGTTCACCGTGGTGCTAGCGTACTCATACTATGTAACCACGCTGGTGGGCATCGCCAACACGACGATGGACGCGTTCATGGCCACCGTGCTCAACCAGTGCAAGACCCAGCTCAGAATACTGCGGTGAGTATGCACATGTTAGATACCTGCTAAAATAAACTGTAAAAGAGCACTCTATTGGGAGACTTATGTTGCAGTCACAGAAACTTATGTTGGAAGTATAACATAATCTCGGTAGCTAATTTTGCTTTTATCGAATAACAACAATTACAGAAAAGTTAATTGCGTTAACAAGCTCTGTTCCCGCATTGCTTCTTGAATGTTGATGTAAGAGTCGCCTAACGTTACAGAATGAACTTTGAATGTCTCCCACAACGCGCGGCGGAGGTCACGCGGTCGAGTCGGGGGCATGAGTACGATGCGGTGCTCCTGCAGCTGTTCAAGGAGTGTCTGGTGCACTACGAGAAGATTACTAAGTATGACTCACGGGTATGACTCGTAAGCGTTCGTGTGTAATATCACGCAAGTGGAGCACATTGTTAACTCTAACCGTTGTTCAGGACTGCGAAGATGCTGCAAGACATTTTCGGCACGGCGATCTTGATCCAGTTCGGGATCGGTGGTTGGATCTTGTGTATGGCTGCCTATAAGATAGTCAGTGTGAGTGCCCTTATTCAGGCAGGTTTTAAGATTTGATGATTGCGATTGTTATTAATTTGAATGTTTGTTATTTGTAATTAGTTGAACGTGCTAAGCGTAGAGTTTGCATCGATGACTCTGTTCATCAGCTGCATCCTAACGGAGTTGTTCCTGTACTGCTACTACGGCAACGAGGTCACCGACGAGGTAACTTCGCCACGATAGAACGCGTTTGTTCGAGAGAGGGTCGCTTGTGTGACTCGTCATGACTCGTGTGCCGTGTGTCGACAGAGCGCGTGCGTGGCGCAGTCGATCTACAGCATGGAGTGGCGGCGCGAGCGGCTGTCGTTCCGGCGCTCGCTCGTGCTGGTGATGGAGCGCGCCAAGCGACCGCTGCGCCCCGCCGCGGGGCTCGTCATCCCACTCTCACTCGACACCTTCGTCAAGGTACATACACACCTACCACACCAAGGCTCACAGCAGCTAGCGAACCACTTCTGTAATTTTTATATTTTTTTTACCTTTTTCAGATAATAAAATCATCATACACTTTCTACGCGGTGCTTCGCCAGACAAAGTAGAACTTTGGATGAATGCACTAAGATTACGAGGCTTTAGGCCGCCTTTATACATAAAGCTTGGTCGCCTACTTTACATGCATCAGAGATGTCATGGGCACACGATGCTGTTCAGGAATTAAATCAAAATATATACAATATACCTACATAAAATTCGTGTAATTTAAACCCTTGTTTAAAAACTAAAAATATAATAAGTTAGGTAGAGGGTACCTGTATCAAATCTATACTAATACTAGCTGTGCCCCGCGGTTTCACCCGCGTTAATTTGAGGAAAAAAAAAACAACCGACTTCCAAAAACCACTATAAAGTGAAAAATAACTTTAATTTCGGAAGTCGGTGTCTTTGGATTTGTTTTTGTTTTTTGCCACCGACTTCCGAAATTAAAGTTATTTTTCACTTTATAGTGTTTTTTGGAAGTCGGTTGTTTTTTTTTGTAAAAAAGTTTTTATTTTTTACTTTTTAGTGGGTCACTTTGTAATTTATCTAAGTTACAATAGCCTAATGTCAATTGCTGATCACCTTTTACAAAATATTGCTTTTCCCGATGCAGGGACGTTAATTGTTGAGGAGTTCTCCTAGTATTCCACTCTCCTAGCTGATAATCCTGGCTGCAGCATCAGGCCAGACTTATGTCAACATTCTTTTAACTTAAAATTTAGTCCTGTTTAAAATGAGCCCAAACACGACTACGGTGCTGTAATTTCAAGGTTTGTACTTTTTGCCCTATCAAACATCAAAACAATTTACTAAAAAACCGACTTCCAAAAAAAACACTACAAACTGAAAAATAACTTTAATTTCGGAAGTCGGTGTCTTAGGGATCAGTATTTTAGCTTTTGCCACAGACTTCCGAAATTAAAGTTATTTTTCAGTTTGTAGTGTTTTTTTTGGAAGTCGGTTTTTTTTTTGTTAAAAAGTTTTTATTTCTCGCTTTTTAGTGGGTCTATTTATAATTTATCTAAGTTACAATAGCCTAATGTCAACTTGCCCATCGCCTTTTTAACCAACTTCAAAAAAGAAGGAGGTTTCTCAATTCGACCGTATATTTTTTTTATGTGTGTTCGCGGATAACTTCGTCGTTTATGAACCGATTTTGATTATTCTTTTTTTGTTGGAAAGGAGATATGCCAAGGGTGGTCCCATGATAAGAAAACCAGGATCTGATGATGGCATCCCAGTGAAATCGAGGGGAACATTCGAAAATCGTAGGAGCGACTAGTGCGTTTGTTAATTTTTTCATTAGGTATTTTAAAGCACTACAATTTAATGAAGGCCTGGAGTCGATCTGATGATGAAGCCGAAAGACAGTCGAGGGAACTCCTCAACGGTTTACAGCAGTTACCTTGTGTTTGGGCTTGATTAATTTGTATTGATGAGAACTTTACACCTACATGGTTGTGACTGTCATTCGGGGTCTGATGATGAAGACGAAGGACAGTTAAGGGAACTCCTCAACAGTTTACAGTAGCTACCTTGTGTTTGGACGATTTACAGCAGTTTTTGTTGGGCTTACTTCATACGGTTCAATATGCCAAAATGTTCAGTTCGTACAATAATAATACCTAATTAAGATTGTAGTTTTACATAGGACGACCACTACCTACTAGTCATGCTGATGCGTCAATTTGAAACCGAATTTAAGTTGAGTAATCGCGTCATTTCTAGCAATGCTCTTTCGTCGTGTGGCCTACTCAATAATTAAAGTAACTTGAGCATTTGCTCTCGGAAATCATCATTTGGTAAAGTGGAGCTGATGATGAAGACCACAGATAGCCATCGGAACTACTCAATGACAAATATTTCACGGGTTGCGATTCGGTTACTTTAATATGGTTGCTAAGCAATTTATGCTCGTTACAATGCGTATGGTGAGTGGTTGTTGAGGAGTTCTCCTGGCTCTTACCAGGAGAACTCCTCAACAATAAACGTCCCAGCATCGGGAAAAGCAATATTTTGTAACATGTGATGAGCAGTTGACATTAGGCTATTGCAACTTAGATAAAAAAGCTTGTAATTACAAACTGACCCACTAAAAAGTGAAAAATAAAAACTTTTTACAAAAAAAAAAAACAACCGACTTCCAAAAAATACACTACAAATTGAAAAATAACTTTAATTTCGGAAGTCGGTGTCATTAAACGAAAATGCGGAACCAAAGACACCGACTTCCGAAATTTGTTATTTTTCAATTTGTAGTGTATTTTTTGGAAGTCGGTTGTTTTTTTTTTTTATAAAATATTCCTTTTCTCGATGTAGGGACGTTAATTGTTGAGGAGTTCTCCTTTTATTAGTTTTTAGATTAGATGCTGATAATCCTGGCTGCAGCATCAGGCCAGACTTATGTCAACATTGCATTGAACTTAAAATTAGTCCTGTTTAAAATGAGCCCAAACACGACTACGGTGCTGTAATTTCAAGGTTTGTACTTTTTCTGATGCTCTTAACTTCAGCATCAGGTCTTCGGTGTTCCTCAGTAACAGTACGTTTATCCACACATCGAGCCCTTTTCAATGAGCCTAAACACGATATATCTGCTGTTAGTTGTCGAGGAGTTAGGTACTCTGCAGACTATCCTGACTGCAGCATCAGGTCATGACTTGATGATCATGAGACCAAATGTGGCAAATGCCCTATCAAACATCAAAACAATTTACTAAAACAGTCCTTGCCTGTTCGAGTAACTTCTTACTGTTAAGGAGTTGTACCTTCCATCATCAGCCCAGCTACCTGAGATGGTAACAGCCATACATAAAAATACACAAGATACTTCATAAAATATGCGAAAAACAATAGGTGAGCCTATAAAATTTGAGGGTTGCCCTCGATTTCTCTAAGATCCCATCATCAGATCCTAACTTGGTGACAATGGGACCACCTCAGAACTATCTACTTTCGAACGAAAAAAGAATTTTCAAAATCCGTCGACAATTGGCGGCGTATTCGATGAACAAACATACAAAAAAAAAAAAAAAAAAACATACAAACACCCGAACATAGTACCTCCTCCTTTTTGTAAAGTCGGTAAAAACAGTCCATGCCTGTTCGAGTAACTTCTTACTGTTAAGGAGTTGTAACTTCCATCATCAGCCCAGCTACCTGAGATGGTGACAACCATACGCAAGTAAGTTTCCGTGCGTGTGTGCGTCTTACGTAGTGAAATTAATAAAGAGGACGTAGTTTTTCGCCACAATTAGGCCTGAGGAGGTTCTTAGTTCGTCGGAATCTTTTTTATTTGTTTATTTATGTTCCCCGATTTCTCGAAGACGGCTAGTGATTTCAAAAATTTTTTTTATGTATGAATAGATATACTTTCCAGGTGGTCCCGTAGTCATCAAGTCAGGATCTGATGATGGACTCCTGGAGAAATCGAAGGAACTCTTCAAATATTATAGGCACACCTATAGCGATTTGGGTATTTTTTATATTAACTCGTGCATTTGCTCTCGAAAAGCACCATTTGGTGAAGTTGAACTGATGATAAAGACCACAAATGGCCACCGGAACTACTCAATAATAAGTATTTCACGGGTTGCGATTCGTTTACTATAATATGGTTGCTAAGATGCTCGTCACAATGCGAATGGTGAAATGGAGCTGATGGTGAAATACCAGGAGAACTCCTCAACAATTACCGTCCCTGCATCGGGAAAAGCAAAAGTTTGTAAAAGGCGATGAGCAAGTTGACATTAGGCTATTGTAACTTAGATAAATTATAAACAGACCCACTAAAAAGGGATAAATAAAAACTTTTTATCAAAAAAAAAAAATAAACAGACTTCCAAAAAAAATACTACGAAGTGAAAAATAACATTAATTAATTTCGGAAGTCAGTGGCAAAAAACTAAAATATAGATCCAATCCAAAGACACCGACTTCCGAAATTAAAGTTATTTTTCATATGTAGTGTTTTTTTTTTGGAAGACGCTTTTATTTTTGTTAAAAGGATTTTATAACGTTCAATTAATACCAAAAAAAATAAAATCAGTGAGTATTGTTTTTTTAGATTTATTTTTAAATAAAAAAAAATCAATTAACTTAAAAACAAAATAAATCAAATTCTCAAAACTTACTGTGAAAAATTTTTGCATTGCACTTCAGAACACCGAACTTATATCCATACCAATATTATAAATTCGAAAGTAACTCTGTCAGTCTGTATGTTGTTGTTACCTTTTCACGCCTACACCACTGAACGGATTTCGATAGATAGATTGCATCCCGGGGAAGGACATAGGATAGTTTTTATCGACATATCTCACGGGCGAAGCCGCGGGTGGAAGCAAGTATCATTATAAATTCATCACGTTTCTGAATTATTCTCCCAACAACAATTGGGACTTTTTCACTTACTTTATCGTCGTCGTTTTAGATGATAATCAAGGAACTTATATGAAAATATATTTTAAAACAAAATTTAAAACCAATGAAAACAGCCGCTGCAAGTTTTTTGACAGTTGTTTGTTTTCTTTTTCAGAAAGGCAAAGACTAAAAATTGTCGTGATAAAAATCTTGTTTTTTAACAATAAACGCATGTTTTTAGTGAAATTTATGTTTTTGATACCTAATAAAACGTTTTTATATTGTTAAAACACCCTTATTATGAAGATTTCATTGATAAAAATAGGATTTCAAAAAGTGGTTGCATGGTAGATTTTTGTTAGCAACACTAAAAACTATTGTACTGCCACACTATCGACATTCTATCGACACACTACTGAGACACCACTGAAACGCCATTGAAGTTTTTGCAGAATGCCAAATTTGCAACAGTGGCGAAATAATGTCTGTAGTGTGTCGATGGCGTGTTGCTTAACTTAAAGTTACAGAATTGGGCCCCAGATCGGCGACATCACGCGGGAGAGCGATAGACATCTTAATAATCACCGCAACAAAAACGCGGGCTGAGCGCGAACTGGAACTGGAACTGGCTTCCCAGCAGATCGGCGATATCACGCGGGAGAGCGATAGACATCTTAATAAAAATAAATTAAAATTCATTTATTTCGGACAACAGCGATCCATATTTTGTTTGTTAGTATTACAAACATTATTCTAGTGTTAGTAACATTGATATAAAAAAATAAAAAGAAAGTATAATCCCACCAAAAACATTTTCATGTAAAATGTTGCCAAGACGAGACCACATATGGCTCGCACTGCCAAAAAGTTATCAGATCTCATGTAGAGCCAAGCTTCTAACTCTACACGCCCTAACTTCACAAACTCTACACCTTAGTCAGAATATGTGGCTTGGCCGTTTCGCTACCATCACATGGGCGTAAGGTGAAAAATTTATTCACTGTTCATTACTTTTCTGTTATACAATAGTTCTTGTAATAACGAAACGGCCAAGCCTCATATTTTGACTAAGGTGTAGAGTTTGTGAAGTTAGGGCGTGTAGAGTTAGAAGCTTGGCTCTACATGAGATCTGATAACTTTTTGGCAGTGCGAGCCATAATATGTGGTCTCGTCTTGGTAACATTTTACATGAAAATGTTTTTGGTGGGATTTCACATTTTTTTGAAAGTTGCTTATGAAATAAAATTTTTCTTTTTTTTTTTGGTGGGTTCTTTTCTAAAAATCCTGAAACATGTTGTAGTGAAACACACGTAGGTTGGTTAAACACTGATTTATTTACGGACACCCTCACATACCATGAATTACCTAATATGATGTTATGTTGACATAACGTCAGACCGCTCAACACTACTTATAACACCCCGTCGTTTTTGCGTCGGGGGTTAAAAACTAAAAATTACGAAATAAAAAAGTAATTTAAAAAATTAAACCGACTTCAAAAATTTCATATTTTGAGTTAATTTATTTTTGAAGTCGGTTTAATTTTTTAACCGACTTCAAAAAAGAAGGAGGTTTCTCAATTCGACCGTATATTTTTTTTTTTTTTTATGTGTGTTCGCGGATAACTTCGTCGTTTATGAACCGATTTTGATTATTCTTTTTTTGTTGGAAAGGAGATATGCCAAGGGTGGTCCCATGATAAGAAAACCAGGATCTGATGATGGCATCCCAGTGAAATCGAGGGGAACATTCGAAAATCGTAGGAGCGACTAGTGCGTTTGTTAATTTTTTCATTAGGTATTTTAAAGCACTACAATTTAATGAAGGCCTGGAGTCGATCTGATGATGAAGCCGAAAGACAGTCGAGGGAACTCCTCAACGGTTTACAGCAGTTACCTTGTGTTTGGGCTTGATTAATTTGTATTGATGAGAACTTTACACCTACATGGTTGTGACTGTCATTCGGGGTCTGATGATGAAGACGAAGGACAGTTAAGGGAACTCCTCAACAGTTTACAGTAGCTACCTTGTGTTTGGACGATTTACAGCAGTTTTTGTTGGGCTTACTTCATACGGTTCAATATGCCAAAATGTTCAGTTCGTACAATAATAATACCTAATTAAGATTGTAGTTTTACATAGGACGACCACTACCTACTAGTCATGCTGATGCGTCAATTTGAAACCGAATTTAAGTTGAGTAATCGCGTCATTTCTAGCAATGCTCTTTCGTCGTGTGGCCTACTCAATAATTAAAGTAACTTGAGCATTTGCTCTCGGAAATCATCATTTGGTAAAGTGGAGCTGATGATGAAGACCACAGATAGCCATCGGAACTACTCAATGACAAATATTTCACGAGTTGCGATTCGGTTACTTTAATATGGTTGCTAAGCAATTTATGCTCGTTACAATGCGTATGGTGAGTGGTTGTTGAGGAGTTCTCCTGGCTCTTACCAGGAGAACTCCTCAACAATAAACGTCCCAGCATCGGGAAAAGCAATATTTTGTAACATGTGATGAGCAGTTGACATTAGGCTATTGTAACTTAGATAAAAAAGCTTGTAATTACAAACTGACCCACTAAAAAGTGAAAAATTAAAACTTTTTACAAAAAAAAAAACAACCGACTTCCAAAAAATACACTACAAATTGAAAAATAACTTTAATTTCGGAAGTCGGTGTCATTAAACGAAAATGCGGAACCAAAGACACCGACTTCCGAAATTAAAGTTATTTTTCAGTTTGTAGTGTTTTTTTGGAAGTCGGTTTTTTTTTGTTAAAAAGTTTTTGTATATTATTGATTGTAATATTTATGACAAACAAAAGGGCATATCGTATTTAGGGATTTAAATTTTATGGCATTCGATATTATGTGACATTAACTTCGGGCAAGCTATCATTCGGACAATAAATGATGATTAGGACAAAAAAAATATGGCACTTTAGATTACCTATGGATAAAAAAGTTAAGTAACAAAATAGAGAACTGTGATACCCGTCTAGCAATGGTGTAGTGATTACAAAAAAAAACAATTAGGAGTGGCTTTTCCCATACTGCAACAGAGAGATGAAAAAATAATTAAATGCGCATCAGCGTCTAGGATAATAATTATGATTGATTGGATCGCATAATTTAAAAAAAAAAAAATGTTTATACGTGACTTTTTTTATTTAAGTAAGTCGTAGGTTTTGAGATATGGGAGTTTCCGGTTACAACCGCAGTGATAACTTTGTTTTTTTGCGGTCGATAAAATTGAAAGGTACTGTGCATAGGTGCGTAAATATCCCACCTACGGAACCCTTTCACTGTGCTTGGTCCAGCACGCAGGTTTTTATTTCGTTTTATTGCTGAATGCCGATACCCATTATGTCAGTTGACCAGTTCATAAGGTTTTAGGTCGATGGTTAGAATGAGTCCTATTAAGTATAATTGTAAATGCTTTTTGTGACCTAAACAAGATCAGTTCAACTGATAATTATGATTGACTGACAGAGAATTCCCTTTGTGTCAAGTCCGCCGATGTGTACCTATTTAAAAACATTTATGATATTGTGGAAAAACATGAGTTAACCGAATAGGACTTGGTTTGATTAAAAGTACCTAAGTAATAATAAAAGTAGTATACGAAGAGTACTTGCATAGACAAAACCTTGCATCCAGGATAAGGCCTTGTTAAAAGCTACGTATCTACCTACCTACTGCTCTGCTATAATTAATGGTACTTATTGGGGTACCAGTGAGGCAGCGGCAATCAACAGATTGAGGAGCTCTGCTGTGTTCGCGGTAGGACGCCGGGCGGCGCCGGAGTATCTTATTAGGCCGCGGTCACAAAGACGCGCTCTTGATCGCTAATTGGATGGTGCTCGCAAGGAGTGCGCCCGCCCGCGCGCCCGTTTCCCGTCGGCTGTACTTCGATCACAAAGCGGACGGCTGTTCTCTTTGGTTGTCCCCGACGATTGCGCGCTCTGGTAGGTATGTCGCTACGTAAATAACGGTGACATGAGCTAATGTTTGTTATGTGTCATCAGCGAATGGGTGAATGGGTGTTGAGTGACAGTAAATCTGACAAACTTCGATTTGTATTATTTATTTTAGTATATTTATGTGCATGCACCTACCCATTTTACTGATTAAACATTAGTACAGTGCCCCTCTGTGTTGTACACCTACTGGCTCTTGACCAGTTTTTTTTACTGATGAAAGGAATTAATGCCTGTTTGAGCAAGGGGACATTTTGCGAAAGGGACATTTTGCGAAAGGGACATTCTGCGAAAGGGACATTTTGCGAAAGGGACATTCTGCGAAAGGGACATTTTGCGAAAGGGACATTATGCGAAAGGGACATTTTGCGAAAGGGACATTCTGAGAAAGGGACATTTTGCTACCAGTAGTCATTTTGAGAAGTGGTCATTTTGCGACTGAGCCCATTCGGGCTATTTGAATTCCCCCGCATGACTTTTGGTTTATGTAACGCTGCGCAGTCATTCCAAAGGTTTATGGATCAGACGGTTTTAAAGGATTTAGGCAATGTTTTTGGGTACATAGATGACGTATTAATAGCTAGCGCCACGAGGGAGGAACATGAAGCAGACTTAGAGAAAGTTTTCAAGCGTTTCAATGACTATGGGGTAACTATTAACCTAGCTAAAAGTAGTTTTGGACAAGAGAGCGTTGAATTTCTGGGTTTCGAGGTATCCACGCAGGGCATCAGGCCATTAAAAGAGAAAGTAGAGGCAATTTCGAAATATCCCAAGCCAAAAACGGTAGAACAATTAAGACGTTATCTAGGGATGGTAAATTTTCATAGGACGCACATTCCAGGGGCAGTCAAATCGCAGAGAATATTAAATCAGTATTTAAAAGGCGCAAAGAAACGGGACAAAACACTCATACAATGGTCAACGGAAGCTGACGAGGCATTCTTGTAATGTAAAACATGCTTACAGAATGCGGTCACCATAGATATAAGGTTCTTATTAAATCTATGGCGGTCACATTATCGCACCCATTGCCAAATACAACGCTAGCACTTATGACTGACGCGTCGGATACATGTGTGGGTGCAGTTTTGCAACAACGTAGCAACGATGAATGGTTACCTATAGGTTATTTTTCTAAGGCAATGAGTCAGACGGAACAAAAATACTCAGCGTACGATAGGGAATTATTAGCGATATACTTAGCGATCCAATATTTTCAGAACCAGGTGGAAGGCAGACAACTGATAGTTTATACTGATCACAAGCCCATAACCTTCGCGTTTACAAAAAGTAACTCCGGTAAAGAAATACCTAGGCGGACACGGCAGTTGGCATACATTAGTGAATTTACAACGGATGTAAGACACATCAACGGTTCCGAGAACCCAGTAGCAGACGCCTTATCGCGAATAGAAACAATATATTGCCCACAGGCCATTGATTACTCAGAATTTGCTGAAGCTCAGGCAAAGGATAGTTACTTGTTAAGGCCAACAAATAATAGCAATGTCGTTATTAAGGAAATTGAGGTACCGCAAACAGGCGGGAAAACAATTTCCTGTGAAATATCAACCAAAAACGCGAGGCCGTACCTACCCGAAAGTTTAAGGAGAAAGGCGTTCGATGCGACACACAACATAAGTCATCCAGGCATTCGAACCACGCGCAAGTTAAGGCGACATTAAATGACAGCGACCTCGAGCGAGTGGGAGGAGCGAGCGTCACGCCCCGCGACCCCGCACCTGCAGGGGTGCGGGGTCGCGGGGCGTGACGCTGCACGTAACCATACGTTTCAGATGGTGAGGATAATCCTGTCTGATTTTTGATTTTTTCACCATCCATATTTATTTCAATGTAGTGTTAATAAAAATAAGGTAATATTTTGATATTATATTAAGATTGTAATAATATTATTTTATTACTAATATTATGCATTGAATAATTTGGTTTATTTAAGGTCTATCAATTCATACACGAAATCTCATAAGGTGTCATTGTACTCATCATTACGAACTACTTTTACTATGGATTCAAACCTGAAATCGCGAAAAAAAAACAGCTGTTCCCTACATTTTGACGAGTTATGAGAACATAAATGTCGGGAACAGCTGATTTTTTTTTCACGATTTCAGGGTTTGTGCTAAAAGTTATTTCGTGTATGAATAGATACCTTATACGCCCACTTGAATTTTTCAAGTGGGCGTGGATGGCCAAATCCGAAACTATGAGGAATAGCGAAAAGTACTCAAAGGAGTCGCGGGCTCGATTTTGATGAAAAATAAAACTGCATCAATGGAATTTTGAAAAATCAATATCTCTAGCCAGGAATCGAACCGGTTGATTTTGATTAAAATAATACACACTGTATTATTACCAGTGATCGGAAAAAGGTGAGCTAAAATACCTAAAGTTCGAAAAAGAACAGAGTCAAAGTGGAGACGCCTTACGACAAAATATTTTTGGGACTAATGTCCCGGGTTTCAACACATTACTTAATTACAACTAAAATTAGTAAAGTAAAACAACTATCGAATTCATTTCCTGTTTTTGTTTTGAATATTAACGACAGGATTGCGAGTAGGTAAGGTACAGACTACAGACGCCAGCACATCATGTTACTACAATCTGTCAGATTTCTTTAATAGATTTTCGACTTTATTGCTAAAGCATAAGGTTCAAGGTTGATTGAGAAAATCTGACAGTTTCGGGTAGGTTGACCTGCTGGCGTCTATACAACATTTGAGCACGGACTAAAATATAAAACAACTGTTTGAATAAAATTCCATAAATAATTGTTGAATCAAATAAAAAATAATTAAATTCAAATATCTCGAAAACGGTGCGTCCTAGGCAAAAAATAACCAAAATTTAACCCCCCCTGTGTTACCCCCGTGCAAGCAGTATCCCAACATGAATTAAGAAAAAAAAAAAAAATTCGACCGACAAAAAATTTGAAAAAAATATTTCGCGGGTTTTTTACATCAGTAGTCCTCATGGTTTTCGACTAGAGCAACAATAATATTATTATTATTATTCACCTATTAAAATATATTTCAATTTCAATAAAACTTGTTTTTTTCCACTTTTCAAATCATTAACCGAAACATTCGAAAGAATCCTGTTTCTTTCCAAAGGATTCCTTCTGTTAATTTTTCTATGTGACATGCGAAAAAAAACGGAAAAAACACAATTTTTTTTTTTTCGTGGAAAAAAACAAATTATTATTTTCGGCATTTTCAACGCTAATCACAAAGTGTCTCTTGGTTGTTTGTATTGTCTTGGCTATTGTCTTCCACCATCATTGCTCGTTTTTTGCTTTGCTTTTTAGGGTTCCGTACCCAAAGGGTAAAAACGGAACCCTATTACTAAGACTTCGCTGTCCGTCCGTCCGTCCGTCCGTCTGTCTGTCACCAGGCTGTATCTCAAGATCCGCGGTAGCTAGACAGTTGAAATTTTCACAAATTATGTATTTCTGTTGCCGCTATAACAACAAATACTAAAAACAAAATAAAATAAATATTTAAGGGGGGCTCCCATACAACAAACGTGTTTTTTTCTTCGTTTTTGCCTTGTGGTCTTGTGGTCTTTGGACTTCCAAAAAACAGTATAAAGTGAAAAATAACTTTAATTTCGGAAGTCGGTGTCTTTGGATCTGTATTTTAGTTTTTTTGCCACCGACTTCCGAAATTAAAGTTATTTTTCACTTTATAGTGTTTTTTGGAAGTCGGTTGTTTTTTTTTTTTGTAAAAAAGTTTTTATTTTTCACTTTTTAGTGGGTCAGTTTGTCATTTATCTAATTTACAATAGCTTTTACAAAATATTGCTTTTCCCGATGCAGGGACGTTAATTGTTGAGGAGTTCTCCTAGTAAGAACCAGGAGAACTGGAGCTGAGAAGTCACCCTCAGCTCCACTTCACCATAAGCATTGTGACGAGCATAAATTGCTTAGCAACCACATTAAAGTACCTAATCGAATCGTAACCCGTGAAATGCTTATTATTGAGTAGTTCCGGTGGCCATCTGTGGTCTTCATCATCAGTTCCACATCACCAAATGGTGCTTTCCGAAAGCAAATGCACGAGTTACTATAAAAAACTTTTTTACAAAAAAAACAACCGACTTCCAAAAAACACTATAGAGTGAAAAATAACTTTAATTTCGGAAGTCGGTGGCAAAAAACTAAAATACAAATCCAAAGACACTGACTTCCGAAATTAAAGTTATTTTTCACTTTAAGACTGTTTTTTGGAAGTCGATGTTTTTTTTGTAAAAAAGTTTTTATTTTCCACTTTTTAGTGGGTCAGTTTGTAATTTATCTAAGTTACAAGTTACAATAGCCTTATGTCAACTGCTCATCACCTTTTACAAAATATTGCTTTTCCCGATGTAGGGTCGTTAATTGTTGAGGAGTTCTCCTAGTAAGAACCAGGAGAACTGGAGCTGATTGAGAAGTCACCATCAGCTCCACTTCACCATACGCATTGTGACGAGGATAAATCGTTTAGCAACCATAATAAAGTAATCGAATCGCAACCCGTGAAATATTTGTCATTGAGTAGTTCCGATGGCCATCTGTGGT
>CATOHL010000110.1:0-22283 GCA_951800025.1 Oligia strigilis | reverse complement strand
AAAACCCCGACTACGACCGGCGACAAAATCTCATACAGTCCACTCGCTGCACATTCTGGTCCTTCGGGAGCCGAATCAACAAAACCCAGCAGGATGGTGGTAACTAGAAGCAACAGCGGAGACTCCAAGAGAGAAAAGGCCCAGCAAGAGCCGCCAGCGACCGCCGAACCAGGTGCCAGCAACCCGGCACCAGAAACCGGCGCGAACCCGGTCGCTGAAGCGGACACGGGCAGCGGATCCACGGAAACCACCAGCACCGACGTCACGCAGACTACGACTACCACAGAAGATACGCGTGGCACCAAGACTACTGGTTCACACGGCACGCTCAAGCCTGGCGACACCAGGTCACGCCGCTCAGCAGCATCAAAGAAAAAACGCCTCGCAGAGCTCGAGGCTAAAGAGCGGCTGGCAGAAATGAAGGTGAAACAAGCGCAGGCAGAGCGAGAGCTGCAGGAAATACAACTGCAGCGAGTCAGAGCCGAAGCCGACTCGAGTGAAGAAGACGAAGACATGGTGGACGACCTCGCCTCCGTAAGAATAGGAACGTGGCTAGCGCGACCGGCGCCGCCACCCGGAGGTGAGGCTCGACCACCGCCACTCGACGGCAGGAACGCAGCGAAGGACACCGGCGCCGCGACAGGCGCTCAACCGCTGCGGGACGACGGCAACGGCTGGAGGATCAACAGGGACGCAGCGAAGGACACCGGCGCCGCGACAGGCGCTCAACCGCTGCGGGACAACGGCCACGAAGAAAGTGTACGTAATCCAGTGAGTGCGAAAGCAAACGAGGGCAATATCGCGAGTGATAAAGTGATACATGGGAATGCAGTGAGTGATAAAGTGATAGACGTGGGGACGCTCGCCGCGGCCCTAGCACAGGCCGCACGCAGCTCAAGAGAGCCCCCCAAGTACATCCAGCAGCTACCAATCTTCGATGGAAAACCCGGTGAGTGGATAGCTTATAAGGCCGCGTATTGTGACTCACAAATGTATTTTTCCTATGTAGAAAATGTTGCTAGAATTAGGATAAGCCTCAGAGGCGCCGCAAGGGAAGCAGTAGGTTGCCTATTGTTCAGTCAATCTGAACCCCAGGTCATTATAGACGCACTGGAAAGGCGCTTCGGTAGGCCCGAGGCTTTAATTATAGCAGAATTAGATAAAATAAAATCATTACCTAAGTTAAATGATAACCCTAGGGACATATGTATATTCGCTAGCCGTATAGCAAACACGGTAGGTACGGTAGAAGCATTGAAAAAGATACAGTATTTACATAGCCCCGAAATGTCGCGTTGTATAGTAGATAAACTAACGCCGATACTGAAAAACAAATGGTACGATTACGCCGCGAATAGAAAAACAGAGGACATTCCCGAGCTAAAGCGCTTATCTATGTATTTAAATGAGGAAGCTGATAAGTGTGGCGCGTACGCACAGCCGGAACGAGGCAATGACGACGCCAATAGTACACGACAACGGCGCCGAGTAGAACGCACGTTTAATGTAAATAAAGAAACGTCGAACGAACAATGCCCGGCGTGCAGGCAACGCGACCATAAATTACCAGACTGCAATAAATACAAACAATTAGAAGTAGACGCCAGATGGGAAATAGCGAAAAAATCTAATATGTGTTTTAAATGTCTAAGCAACAAACATAGAAGGTTTATGTGTAAGGCACCGAGTTGTGATGTAAAAGAATGCAACATGAGACATCATAAACTACTACACAAAGAACGAAAAATAGAGGGGACGCATAACAATGTAGCGACGCCGGCGCCGACGACGCCCGTTATCGCACACGAAGCCGTGACGTCAGCGCGAGAAACGGTAACGAGTACATTGCCTCAGAACTCCCGCGCGTACTTGAAGATAGTACCTGTCACATTGAGCGGACCACATACCAGTGTAGATACCTATGCTTTGTTGGATGATGGGAGTACAGTAACCTTAATAGATGCGTCAGTAGCGGACGTCCTAGGTGCAGATGGGCCAGCCAAACCTATGTGGATACAAGGCATAGGCACAGAGGTCAAACACGAACGAAGCCGAACTGTGAGCTTCCACATACAAGGCAAGCACCATAGCGAGCCGCAGAAAGTAGAGGCAGCACGCACTATAGATAGGCTGGAAATTATGACGCAAACTGTACATACCGAAGACATAAGAAATTGTAAACATCTAAATGACATTCATGATACCCTTGTATATGAACACGCGCGGCCAATGATTTTAATAGGTCAAGACAACTGGCATTTATTGGTAGCCATGGAAACACGAACGGGTGCGCGTGATCAACCAGTAGCATCGTACACTAAACTCGGATGGGTATTGCATGGATGCCAGTATTCTATAAATAAAGTTCAAACTACATTTTGCGGCAACATTAAAGTTAAAGAGGGTCTAGAATCCATAGAAGAAAGCATGAGAAACTTTTTTAAATTAGAGTCATTAGGCGTAGAACCTAGGATACCTAGAGATGACCCACAACAGAGAGCCCTAGATATCCTGGAACAGAAGAGTCGACGATTACCCGATGGCAGCTTTGAAACCGGACTATTGTGGAACCAAGAGGTACCTGAAATACCTAACAACTACCTAGGTGCCCTAAAAAGACTAGAAAATCTAGAACGGCGTCTAGACAAAGATGGGAACCTCAAGACCCAATACGTGCAACGCCTTGACAATCTATTCAACTCAGGCTATGCAGAGAAAGCACCCGATACCCCCACAGTAAATAAAACCTGGTATCTACCTCACTTTCCAGTGGTCAACCCGGCCAAGCCACATAAGCCACCGCGACTCGTACACGATGCAGCAGCAAAGACAGCGGGTCTGTGCCTAAATGACCTACTTCTATCGGGACCTGACTTATTGAAATCGTTGCCTGGTATTTTAATGCGTTTTCGTCAAGATAAAATAGCCGTGTCGGCGGACATCAAAGAGATGTTTATGAGAATAAAAATAAGAGAAGAAGATAGAGACGCATTGAGATTTTTATGGCGAGGCGAACGAAGACAGGGACCACCAGACGAATATCGCATGACATCAGTTATTTTTGGCGCGACGTCATCCCCATGTACAGCATTGTACATAAAAGATCGCAATGCTAGAGATTACGCTGACAGATACCCAGCCGCAGCGTCGGCAATAGTAAATAATCATTATATGGATGATTACCTTCAAAGTTTCGCAACGGAAGAAGAAGCTAAGGAAATAACGTCGCAGGTAGATTATATACATAAAAAAGCTAATTTCGTTTTATGTGATTGGATATCGAACAATAGAAATGTGTTAAACAATAGCCCCGCGCCCACACAAGAGATTAAGGTATTGGGCGGCGACGATACCGAGAAAGCTTTAGGAATACGATGGGATACTAAAAAGGATTGTTTTATATTTAAAATCAATAAAAACAAAACACCCATTGTATTATTGAACAACACACGCCCACCCACTAAACGGGAGGCACTTAGCATAATAATGTCTGTGTTCGATCCGCTAGGAATTATATCGCCTATCACCATACCAGCAAAAAGGATACTTCAAAATACATGGAAGTATAAAACGGAGTGGGACAAGCCACTACCCGAGGAGCTGCAACCTAAATGGAGACAATGGATGGAGTCACTGAGTACAATAGAAACGCTACTGATCCCACGTTGCTACGATTACGGTGACGTCACAGCCAGAGAAATACATACATTCGTGGACGCGAGCGAGGAAGCATACGCCGCGGCGGTGTATTGGCGAACGGAGAGGTCAGATGGCAGCGTGCACGTGACCCTGGCAGCAGCTAAGAGCCGAGTAGCCCCACTAAAACCAACATCGATACCCAGGTTGGAATTGCAAGCCGCGCTATTGGGAGCGCGCCTAGCCCGGACGGTCATTCAAGAACACAATTATAAAGTAAGTGACATAACATACTGGAGCGACTCTACCACAGCTCTAGCTTGGATACAAGCCGAGCCACGCACCTTCAAGACATTTGTAGCGCATCGCATTGCAGAAATAGAAGAGTTGACTAAGAAAAACGAATGGCGATGGCTACCGTCGAAGCTTAACGTGGCAGACGACGCGACGCGCGGCACCCCTGAACATTTCGACTCTGAACACAGATGGTTCAACGGCCCAGAGTTCCTCAGAAAAAATAGGGAAGAATGGCCGCCGAACAAAAGGGTCATTGCCCCTACGGACACAGGCGAGGAACGAGATAAATGTCACGTCATCAATGAAATAAAAACTAACGATCATCTGCCGGACATCACACGTTTTTCTAAATGGACACGGCTGATAAGGACAACCGCACGAGTCCTTCAGTTCATTGACCTGTGTAGACCGAACAAACAGGTGGTCGAATATAAGCGAACAAAGAAAAACACATTAAAGGATCCAACGTGGGAAAAACGGAACAAAAATAAACTCAACAAAATAGTCACACAAAAGGCAACAATAGAAAAAACAGTTAACTACATTCCATTATCTGCTAATTATAACTTACACGCCGAAGAACAATGGATCAAAGGAACACAAGCTGAATGTTTTACAAAAGAAATTGCTGCCATAAAAATAAACAAAGCAGCGCCGGCGCCCGGCGACAGCCCGTTATCTCTATTAAGTACATACTTAGATAACAAAGGTATTTTACGTTTGCGCGGGAGAATCACTGCGGCGCTAGATGTTAATGAAGAATTAAAAAACCCAATCGTATTAGAGGGTAAGCACAGGTATACGAAGTTATACATAGCACATGTACATGAAAGTTTACATCACGGTGGTACCGAGATAACGGTAAATGAGTTAAGACAACGTGTTTGGATAACGAGACTGCGTCCGTCAGTAAAGAATGTTATAAAGGGCTGTTTACATTGTAGAATAAAAAAGGCAAAGCCAGCCAATCCCTCTACGGGAAATCTACCGTATCCTCGTTTAGCTCATCATGTACGACCTTTTACTTTTACTGGTTTAGATTATTTCGGTCCCATATCTGTTACTGTAGGTAGACATAAAGAAAAAAGGTACGGAGCCTTATTTACATGCTTAACTTGTAGAGCTATACATATAGAGATAGCAAATTCACTTAGTGCAGATTCAGCTATCGCCGCTCTCAGGCGATTTATAGGTAGGAGAGGTTGTCCAAAGGAAATATGGAGTGACAACGCTACTTGTTTTAAAGCGGCTGATAGGGAACTAGGAGAAAGCGCCTTAAGTGCTTTAGGTAGTGAGTCCAATGCGCGGTCCATTAGCTGGAGATACATACCCCCCGCGTCGCCGTTCATGGGCGGAGCATGGGAGAGGATGGTGAGGGCAGTTAAGGAGGCACTGCACGTCACGTTGAAAGAAGTTCACCCATCAGACGAAACCCTCTCTACGTTACTTGTAGAGGTAGAGAATACAGTGAACTCCAGACCACTCACACATGTCAACGTGGCACCAGACGAACCCGAAGCCTTGACGCCTAACCACATATTGATCGGCCCTAACTCACATGTACCACCACCGGGTAATTTCACTGAAGCAGACGTCACAGCGCGACAACAATGGAGACGCGCTCAGGCACTCGCAGACGTCTTCTGGCGAAGATGGGTACGTGAGTACCTACCACTCTTACAAAACCGGCGGGAGCCTCACGGCAGCGGTACCCCGCCCAAGGTCGGAGACATCGTAGTGGTTTGCGACCCTAACCTCCCACGTAACACTTGGCCCAAGGGTAGAGTAACAAAAGTGTTGCCAGGCGCAGACGGCGAGGTACGTGTTGTCGACGTGATGACCAAAGGACACGTACTCCGAAGACCGACGAAGCGGATTGTCGTGCTACCCACGGAGTCGCCTGACGGCGACGGCGGGAGAAATGTGCACGACAACGACGTAAGCACGAGCAACGCCGCTGCAGACAGCTAGTTTATTAGTGACCACGAGCAACGCCGCTACACATAACTAGTTTATAAGTATGATGTAAATTATCGTATGATCAATAAATGCCTAGATTATAAGTATGATGTACCTGAATTAGTTTGTATGATTATTAAATGACTGAATAGAACCTAGGAATAAAGCTTAGATACTAGAGAACATAAGAAATAAGCATAATACTTACTTTCAGCACCCATACATGGGAAATAATGTGAAATACATAGATGTTATCGCTGCGACGATTGAATTGTAATGACCGCTCCCGGTCCGCGTACGTGGGTTATATTTATAGATTCACGGTTAAGGAAAAACCCGCTATACTAGGATACATAGGTGTCGCACGCAGATGAAAGAATTGATAATTATCGTGTAATAACTTTGTTAATAGATGTAAGATGAATGTAAAACTAGATATTAAGGAAATGTACACAATTTTATGAAAATTAATAAAAAAGTGGGCGGGGTCTCAGAATATCCAATAAGAAAGCAGATTGAGCTTTGACGCGAGTTTGCCGCCGGAAAATTGTGCAAATCGCATGGATCGCTGGCCAGCCGTTTTCCGGAAAAGTATAAAAGAAGGCGCACTGGCCAGACCGATAACCAGTAAATTAGTCTAAGTCAAGACGTCACTATGCCCGTTTGGCAATAGAAAATGGGTATTTTCTGAGTCCCAGTCTCTCAGTACTTATTTAAATTGGCAGTTTCATTTTACGTGAATCCCACAAGGACCCCTCTCTTGGAGTCCCCCGGCGAACCGCTGTTGAAACAGGTACGGGTATCATCATCCTGGAAATAGGAAAACCCCGACTACGACCGGCGACAAAATCTCATACAGTCCACTCGCTGCACAGATTTGTTGAAGTCATCCATCAGTATCAGCCGAAAACAGACAGCTGGAGTAACCTTTTCCAAGAATCTGGGATTAATAATACATTTTCGGGATACAGTGTAAATAGTAAATATATTACCTCCACTGTATGATTAATGAGTACGTAATGATACAGTCGTCCAAGCTAGGGTCAGAAAGGTCGTTGCAGTGCCGTAAATAGGGCGGTGCCAGCGGTGCTCAGGCACAGGGCGCAGACCCTGGAGGGGCGCAGAAATGACCAGACCTGGGTCACTAACAATACCTATTATTTATTTATTTATACGTATGGATTCGCGTCGTCCGCGTATATTCTTCTTACAAATAAATAATAATCGTAAAAGTTTGTGAAGAATGTGATATCGAAGACGATTTTCCTGAAAAGCGTAAAAAGCGTCTTTATTCGCGTAAAGAGGTCGGCAAGCTCTTTGAGAGATTGATTGCGGGCCACCTCGTCGGGCACCTGGTGAGGACGGGGCCGGATCTGGCGGACAGCCAGTTTGGCTTCCGCAAGGGGCGCTCGACGGTGGACGCCATCATGCGCGTGAGAGCCCTACTACGGGGGACGCGGTGTCCCAGGGTGGGGTCGTCGTGGCGGTGTCACTCGACATCGCCATCGCGTTTAACACCCTGCCCTGGAGCTGCATTGTGGAGGCACTCCGGTATCACCGGGTGCCGACCTACCTCCGTCGAATAGTCGAGGCGTATTTGACGGACAGAGCCGTCATCTACCCTGGTCGCGACGGAGAGTGGAACCGGCGAGAGATGTCGTGCGGTGTAACGCAGGGATCGGTTCTGGGGTCGTTCCTGTGGGACATCGGCTACGATTGGGTGCTGTGGGCCGACCTCCCTGATGGCGTCAGCGTGGTTTGCTACGCTGACGACGCGCTGGTCCTGGCGCAGGGGAGGTCGCATCAGGCGCGGCCGACGTGATGACACGTGGGGTTGCGATAGTCGTGGAGAGGATCCGGCAGTTGGGCCTCGAGGTGGCATTGCATAAGTCCGAGGCCATGTCGTTTCATGGGCCCCAGAACGCGCCACCATCAGGATCCCAACTAACGGTAGGAGGGGTTCATATCGCCGTCGAGACGACGATGAAATACCTGGGTCTCGTCCTCGACAGCCGGTGGAACTTCGTCGAGTACTTCCGACGTTTGACCCCCAAACTAGAACGGGCCGGGACCACCTTCAAGCGGCTCTTGCCCAACCTGAGGGGGCCAAACGCCTCCTGCCAGAGGCTTTACTCGGGGGTCGTGCGGTCCATGGCCCTATACGGGGCCCCGGTGTGGGCGCGTTCACTGCGGCGGCGAGCCGCCCACTACCTGAACGCGCCCCAGAAGGCTTATCCGGGGCTACCGCACGATCTCGGGCGAGGCGGCAAGCCTGCTTGCCGGACTGCCGCCATGGGATCTAGATAGTCCTCGCGCGCCTGTATTAGTGACGCGCGGAGGCACTACGCCGCCGCCGGGGGGAAAATCCGCTTCCGCGGCAAATCGCGGCGGAGCGGACGGATCTCCGGCGTGACCTCATGGCGACATGGAAAGAGCGACTGTCGCAACCCAGCGCAGGGCACGCCACGATAGTGGCGATAAGACCCCTCTTTGAGGAGTGGCTAGAGGGGCACCACGGCGCCCTCACCTACCGCCTGACGCAGATCCGCCTGACACGGAAGTTTTGGGAGGTTCCTGCACATCATCAGGCGGGAGGAAACGCCCGGGTGTCACCATTGCCAGGATCGCCCAGAAGACACGGTGGAGGTCTGCCCCGCTTGGGCAGAGCACCGCCGTTTCCTTGTAGAGGCGATCGGCAGCGGCGGCGACCTCTCGCGTCCGGCCCTGGTGTAAGCCATGGTCCGGGGCGAGAGGGAGTGGGAGGCAGTCACCTTCTTCTGCGAAGCAGTCATGCTAGCAAAGGAGGTGGCGGGACGGCTCAGGGAGAGAGCCTCCCGTCCCAGCCTCCGCGGGAGAAGCTCCGGGCTACGGGAGCCGCGTGACGACTCCCGGCCTCCGTAGGCGTGGACCTGCGGGCGGAGAGTAATGGGTAGCTCACCGTCCGATCAGGACCAGGCCCGTGCCGGACGGCGCGTACGTGTTCCACGCGCGCCTTAAATAGATGTCAGCATCGAGGAATGGGCCCCTTAGGACCGGAGCCTGCCGGGTCAGCGGGATATTGTCCCAAAGGGTTACCGCTGGCCCGGAACATAAAGGGCTAAGGAAGGAACACGGGTGGGTTTTAGTCAGTAAGAGTCTGACACTCCCTTCCGCTCCACCCAGAGCGGGTTATTTGATGATTTCCCATCCGAAAAAAAAAAAGGGCGCGGATATAGCAGCTCGCACCGGGCGCATAAAAGGCTAATTACGGCACTGGGTCGTTGTACAATTAAATATTCGCATAAAGGTTTATAGGTAAAGGTAAGTTAACTAGTGACCCGCCCCTGATTTGCATATATACATATACACATAATCTCTTCTTGCAGAATAAATGCTCTAACTAAATGATGGTTAATACCGCATCAAAAACTGTTGTGAAGTTTAGAAGATCTAAGCAGACACACAAAGGGACCGGTGTGGAACCTAAGATAAAAACACGCTTGTACATACAGAAAGCAAAGCTCATAGAAATCTCTATTCTTAGATAGCACGTTTCGCCGAAAACTTTGTTGATAGAAAACATTGTTCGTAGATATCTCGGTACTTTGGAAGCACTATTGACAGAGATCTCTGTTCATAGATAGCACTTCTTGCCGCAAACTTTGTTCATAGAAACCACTGTTTCCAGATACCTTGGTTCACAGAAAGCGCAACGTAGGATGCAAGAGCGAGCGAAGGGCACCCCGAGGTTAATAAGTTTGGTTAGGTTACATTAAACCCTTTACAAGAAAAGACGCAAATTGTTTGTTGTTTGCCGACGACCTCAAATTATCCCTCGCGGTAAAAGGCAGCGATGACTGTGTCCGGCTACAAAGGGACATTGATAGGGTAGTGAGCTGGAGCAAAGAAAATCTCTTGCAGTTTAATAGCTCGAAGTGTGTGGTCATCACTTTTTCTCGCGCACACAGTCCCTTAACACATACCTATCATATTGACGGATTGCCTATGGCACGGGTCACAGAAGTCAAAGACTTGGGAGTGGGCTTCAACACGGGTTTGACTTTTCGTGATCACATTATGCGTAGCTGTAAAAGAGCGTATAGAAATTTAGGTTTCATGCTTCGTACGGTCAGAGGGTTCACGAATGTGAAAGCTATTATAGCATTATATAACGCATTGGTGAGGAGCCAGTTAGAATGTAATGCAGTCATCTGGGCTCCGCATGAAGCTAAATATAGTCTCATGCTGGAGAGGGTACAAAATAAGTTTATAAGATATTTATATAAGCGTTATTATGGAGTCTATCCCTTTTACCCCTTAATGTATCCAACCTTATTTATTTTAGGTATGGTAGGATACAATGAGCTAAGGGTTAGGAGGGATCTTGCACTCACCTCTTATATATTTAAGTTACTGAGAGGGAAGGTGCATAATGCAGTTATTTTAGGGCTGGTGAGTCTGTGCGTTCCGGACAGGTACGTGTGGCGACGACGGCAGCCGCCACTGCTAGTGGAACCGCGCGCTCGGACCAACCTTTTAAGAGAGGCGCCTCTGACGCGTGCACTCCGCACGCTCAACCTCATAGCGAGTGAGACTGACTTATTCTGTTGTTCTCTGAGTGAATTCACAAGAAATGCATTATTTGTAATAAGTTATAGATTTTAGTATGTTTATGTTAGGATAAGCGCATTTACCGCATTGGGTTATGTCCTGTAAAGGTTTATGTAAGTGGAAAAATAAATAAATAAATAAATAAAAGAAATAGTGCTGTCTAGGAATAGAGATTTCTATGAACTTTGCTTTCTGTATATAGTCGTATCGTACAAGCGTGTTTCTATCTTAGGTTCCACACTACAAACGGATACGGAAAGCTTTCTAATATGTATAGATTACTAAACTGTAATTATAGTTCAAGAAAGCTGATTTCTTAATAAAAATTTAATCGACATTAGTGGGTCCAATGAGGATATTATTCATTAGATGTTAAGTTGTTTTTATCGATTGACGTAGATACGTCAGGTATGTAAAAAGCTTCGGGAATTTTAAAGTAACGGCTGTCATTATAACTTATTTTTGGAAGGAAAAACCCCAAATTAATGAATCCGTTTTTAGGCTATTGGTCTTTTTTGTGGTTTGTGTTTATGGCAATAATATCGACTGAATGCACTTTTTTATTCACAGAAATGAAGCCTAGATTTCTTTCAGTACCTGTAGTTGCTGGGAAGAAAGTCTAATCTCTCACCTGAGAACAAGTTACTGGTTTACAAAGCAGTACCTAACTTGTTCAGTGATAAAGCCAACATAAGCTTTCGTCTTGTACAGGATACAGCTGTGGGGTAGTGCCTCGGATCCAAACATCAACATAGTGCAATGACTACAAAACTCAATTCTGAAATCAACTTCCAGTACCCCATGATTCATCACCAATGCAAAAATTCACGTTCAATTAAAAGTAAACACAGTGAAGGAAAATATCGTCATTTCTCTAAGCATATGATTTTGCTTTTACCGTTTATGGTAACGGGACCAATAATTAATATTCAGCGAAGATGTAGTAACGAGCACCGAATATTAGATTTGTGAATAGTGCAGAAGAACCGTTCACTGCAGGTACGGCGAATGAAAGATGGCTTTTAAAATCTAAATTAACCATCTATATTGGAAGCTTTAATTTAGACTACAAGTAGATACACCTGTTCAGCTGCATCCGGTTAAAGATGTTTTTTATCATGAGTTGGGATAACTGGATACGAGGAGATTTGGATACGAGGATCGTAGGAAATATGGAGCGTCTATCATGACGACACGCGTTGGTGACACGCTGACAAGACACAGTATCGTAAGTGTGGCCGTGTTTTTTTTTTGGCATGACTTTGGCACGACTTTGGCACGTCCGCGTCACGGTGAGAGTTACGATATGGACGAAATGGGCGTCCACACTTAGGATACGAATGCTCGATACGATACGCCTAAATTTAAACTTAAAGATGATACAAGTGTTTTAGATTTGAAGCCACGGCAAACCCAACATAGCTGAGAAAAGGCTCGACAGATGATGATGCAGATCAAGTACCTAGGTGCACCTCTATTATATTATTATGTATCCGCAATTTATTCGTACTTACTTACTACTTTAAGTTTTTTTCCTATTAATGAACAGTTATTATTGAATGGACATTTTAAAACGTATGATGTACCTAAGAAGTAGTGTGCCTAATTCCTAATGCAGTGTAATTAAGTTGCCAATAATTTAATTTATGTTTTTAGGAAATATGCTGGCTAATTTATTAGTGTAGGTAGTTGTTTTCTTGTAAGAAAAACTGCTTATAAATATTGTTAGTAGCAAAATGGTTTGGTATATGACTAGATTTATTAGTATACGAGGAACATAAAGTGGATAACAGTTACCTACCTTGGCAGTTCATGAATTTAATGAGCCTTCTGTGGACTGAAATTATGTAGGTATCTCGTAAGTGGTAAGATCATGTGGCTGTCTCAAGAAAATCGGAAACCATAAGACCCATTATGTATCTACTTAGGGCTGATTTTTCCAACGCCAGATAATTTTATCAGAGGAATAATTTTGAATTTTTGACAGTTCTTCCATACAAAAGCTGTCAGACGTCAATTTTATTCCACGAATAAAAATTATCTGTCGATTGAAAAATCAGCCCTTAGTCAAATAAAAAAGTTATTTCAGAGTCAAGTATAAAAACATTATTTTAGATTTTACTTAGCTAGGCAATGAAAAAGTTTAGGTATACTGGTTTATGGATACCTATCTTAAACAAATCCTAAATATAGACGGTGTCCTTACCTATCCTTAGTAATATTTTAGTACCTCATGGCGAATGACCCTATATTTTTATTGTAAAACAAATAAATTCATAACAAACCTTCAATCCTGATATCTTCTCCGAACCACATCACACACTAACTAAAATAATTTGAACAATTTTACTGTAGATCGTCATTTTTCAATAACAATAAATTTTCCCGCCACTGATTTTCACGCACAGGTAACCAAAAACAAAACACGGTTTCGAAATTCAAAGTCAAAGTTTTTTATTTGTTCGAACCTTTAATTTTTTTCTGCCGGCCAGTGCGTTCCGTTTCGCGTTCGATTAACGAATGCAGGCAACATTTTCCTTCGACGAAGGCGCGAGTCGTACAGCCACTCACCTTGATTTTCCTGAACGCAGATGTATTTAGGACATAAGGTGTAATTTCACTTATCAAATTGCAGTTTTATAACAGGTTTTTGTTACCTTAGCGCAATGAATAGTGGATATGATATCTATTAGACTTTAGTTACAAGACTTTTCTGAAGCTAGGTCAGAAATTGTAGGTGCAGGAATATTAAGCTAAACGAAAACTTGTTCGTTTCTTTGTTTAAATCAGGGCTAATCTCAAGTCAATGAAGGAAATGAATACAAAGATTTAAAATTATTGCATTTTGTTACAGCGTTGTAATATCTAACGCAAAAAATGCTGGTTTTTTATGACCTATTGAAAACGCGAGCTAGAAATAAGTAGTTATAGGTTTAAGAGAACATTATGTACCATCTTATTCTACTCAGGGCGAATTTCACCAAACATTGATACCTACCCAGAATAAGTCTTATCCTGGGTTTTTTCTAGTTTTTTTTCATACTACAGTTAAACGTCAATTTTATTTCACGGTTAACAGATAAAAAAAGACTGGTAAAATCAGCCTTGTTGTAAGTATTGCCTACTGTTTAGCAAATGACATTTTTCATCGCATTTTATAGGAACCAAGTCGTATTTCCACTGTAGTGAAAACTTCTTTAGGCCCGGGGCATTTTTTGAGATGGGGAAAAAACCATTGAACTCGCGACACTGTTACCGTAAACGACACCGCGCGTGTTTATATGACGATTAAAAAAAAAACTGGCCAAGTGCGAGTCGGACTCGCACACGAAGGGTTCCGTACCACAAGGCAAAAACGCAGAAAAAAAACACGTTTGTTGTATGGGAGCCCCCCTTAAATATTTATTTTATTTTGTTTTTAGTATTTGTTGTTATAGCGGCAACAGAAATACATCATCTGTGAAAATTTCAACTGTCTAGCTATCACGGTTCATGAGATACAGCCTGGTGACGGACAGACGGATGGAAGGACGGACGGACGGACAGCGAAGTCTTAGTAATAGGGTTCCGTTTTTACCCTTTGGGTACGGAACCCTAAAAATACACACGTAATTGCTCAAATTTTCACTCCTGTTGGCACTCCCGGAGTGCCACTGTTTTTTTTTATAAGTAGTTAGTCTAAAAGCAACGCTTTGCTGCAGCTAAGAACTTTATTATACCTCTACCACAAGAAAATTCATAATCTCCTGCTTAAAACCTTTTTTAAGTAGGTACAGTCAGCCTCAAAAAGATTGTATACATCGACAAGAATTCCTTAGATTGTCTACAATTATTAGTGTTCCTTAATACTGTATCAAATATGACTGTAGCTACAATTAATATAATAATAATAAATCTTTATTTTCAGACCATTGATCCATAGTAGGTACACATAAAAACACGTTAAAATAAAAATAACAAAAAAAAAATGGTTGCCTGTAAAGTCGGTTTTACGGGCGAAGATTTTACGTGACAACGTCTTTTTCTCGGTAGAATATTTATTGATATGAATATAATTAAATTGCACAATAGGAACAAGGAATTAAATGAAAATAAGAACGTAACGTTACCGAGCGTTACACTTTTTCATAAGTGACTCCCAGCCGCAACCTAATTTAAGACGTTGTCACGTCAAAAACTAATCTAAGAACAATTACTTAAGTACAAATAACATATTATAGAGCAAAGATTGATGACAATTAAATGAATTCTTGCTGATGTGTGTGAATAATTAAGAAGGTTACTACAAAAAAGTTTCCAGGATGCAGTGAAACCTCGCGTTCAACTATGTAATAATCAGTTGTTTTATCTCATACTTTATACTCGTTCATTTCCACACGAAGTTACGCTAGGCTGTCGTAAAATACTTAGGTATATATGTACCTACCATACCAAACGGGGCCGGTAACTGAACTATGTATTACGTGTACCTACCTAATCGAAGCAGGAATTGCTATTACACGCCTTACGTAAGTATCCCAGCTATCTACAGGGTGTTGAGAAAGCCTTGTACGCCTTGTATAATAAGCGAGTATTTATCTGTTTCTAACACGTAAATAAACTGGAATAGAAGTAAACTGGTTTTGTATAGACGCCACATATCAAGCTGCTACAATCTGTCAAATTACTTTAATAGATTTTCAACTTTATCGCTAAAGCTTAAGGTTCAAAGTAGATTGGGCTATTTGACAGTTTCGGGTAGCTTGATGTGCTGGCGTCTGTACTTGCTTGAGATTTCTGTTCTGTGATATTTCAACCTGTAGCCCGCCACTTCGTTTGAATACCAACCAAGATTTGCTAAGCGGCAGAGGATAGAAAATATCGAAACGGATAAGAAAACATCGTGAGGAAACCGGCATGTCATAGAACCAAAAAAAATTAAGACATGTGACATCTACCAACTCGCACTGGGCCCGCGTGGTGGATTACAGCTTACAGCCCTCTCCCTCACGAAGAGAGGAGGCGTGTGTCCCAGCAGTGGGAACATTATAGGCTGATTTTTGTTAGGTTCACCAACTATTGATAAGTACACTAATACAACCATAATTATAATACATTTTTAAAATAACAGTGCATCAATTACTCATAGGTACCTAAACACAACATGCATAAAACAATGAATCAGAGAAATAAGCTAAGCTTACTTAGTAATAACTTAATAAGCGCTAATGATAAATTGGTAAATCGCATGCATCCATTGACATAAATATATTACTAGCGTAAGGACCGGGCTAACGGCGCGACTAAATGGCACCAACGCGCTGGCCCTAAAATGACGGTTTTAGGGCCAACGCGACTCAGTTGACAGTGGTGCGCGCGAACTTCGAACTTCGAACGAAGAACTTCTATGTAAAATGTTCAGACGGGCGTATCCTTACTTTTGAAATCATTGCATGCATCGGTAAAAAGTTACATTGAAATGCAATTCAAATTTAGGAAATTCTCATTAAAAATTATAAAATTGGTAAACGTTCTCATTCTCACTGACATTAAGTATAACATGAACAAAATCAATAATAAATTAAGTAAAAGCATTCATAAATTATTAGTTTATTAACATACACTTATGTAAATTCATAAAAATTATTAACATCGGAAAGTATAGATATGAAATTATCATAAATGAAACTAGGATTAAAACTAGGATCAAAAAATTAAAATGCAGTGCATTGTGGCATTAAGATCTAGATCTTAATAATTTATTACTGTTACACCTACCTCCTTTCTAACGCGATAACTAATTAATTATAATACTTTAACACACTAAGCAATAATTATAAATGTTATAATTTAGTGCTCTGATATAATTACATGTAATCCAACCTATAATTACTTACGTCACATTCATGTAGATCCAATATGCAGGGTCCCTTTAAAATAGATGGACAAATAATTCTTACTTAAAATTATAAATTCAACAATAATGATGTAACTAATATTTTTGTAAAAATTTAATTTAAAAGAGTGTCCATGGAGTTTCTTGCCCGTTCTTCTCATGGTACCTACGCTTTGGAATGGGCAACTAGCTTCATATTTTCTGACTGACCGACTTCTTGACAATACAAAAGTGCCTGTAAATGGTTTAATTGAAATAAATTTTATGCTTTGAGTTTGAGTTTGATTATGAACAACTTTTATTATGGGACCAAACCTGAAATCGTGAAAAAAAATCAGCTGTTCCCTACATTTATGTTCGTATAACTCGTCAAAATGTAGGGAAGCTGATTTCTTTTCGCGATTTCAGGTTTGGTCCCATAGTAAAAGTTGCTCATAATGATGAGTACAATGACCTCTTAAAAGGTTGTTAATGTTTTACCAATAACCCTGTAGCAGGCGCGGTCGCAGACTGAAATTTTGGAGGGGGTCACTCACTACACTAATAAAAAATAGGTATCTGGAATAAAATAAACATTATTGCAATGCGGTCCACAGAATACATCTACTTACCATGTTTCAACAGTAGTTCTTATAGTTTCGGAAAAAAGTGGCTGTGACATACAGACGGACAGACAGATAGACATGACGAATCTTTAAGGGTTCCGTTTTTTGCCATTTGGCTACGGAACCCTAAAAATCGTAATAGAATTCAGATACTTTCGGGGATAGCTAGAAATTTCCTTTTATTATTTGGCAAATTTTTGAGATTTTTCAATTTGACTTTGGATTTTGGGGGGGTCATGTCCCCTGTGACCCCCCCCCTTCGGACCGCGCCTGCCCTGAAGAGTTTGTGTAGATTAGATATCGATACAGTTTCGTTAACTAATTTAATTTGAACCTGTACTGCACAGTTGGCCATCACGTCACTGGTAACAATAACCAGTAGGTACCATAATTCCAGACTTACCACACTATCAATCCCAATCTGAATGATTTTGAAGTATATTGCTAATCCATTAGTTCTTATGTTCGAAAAATGTGAAAATCCAAGTGTCACCACTTACGACCGAACGTGGCCACCCACATCTGCTAAGAAAGTGGTGCGCGTTGCGTTTCGATCGGTTACAAAACGCAACTTTGCACAAATATGCGGAAATTATAACAATTACCTCGAAATTGTCTTAAACTTGTGTGTTTCCTATGTAAAAATACATCATAGTATCTACTGTTTTAGGGCACTATAGGGTAAGCAAATAGTTATGCAGTTTAAACATTAGATTGAAGAAGTATAGGTACCTACATAATTCTACCTTTTTACAAAAATAAAATATTTATGTGTATTATTCCGTGTCAAAGATCACAGATTTATATCAAATTTACTTATATAACCATCATCATCTGCCTAGCCTTTTCCCAACTATATGTTGAGGTTGGCTTCCAGTCTAACCGGATGCCGCTGAATACCAGTATTTTATATGGAGCGACTGCCTATCTGACCTTCACAACCCAGGTACTGGGTAATACGATACCCCTTGGTAAGACTGGTTGTCAGGCTTTCGGCTTCTGACTACCCGTAACGACTGTCAAAGATCCGGATCCGGCACGGAGGGGTATGTAAAGATGGTCACCCATCCACGGACCAACTGTGGCCAGCGTAGCTTAACCTGATTGCGACCCGTGCGGCTGTTATTACTTAGCCACAATGCCCGTCTCAATCTTATACAGGGTGGAAAAAAACAATGAGCCCTGAAGGGAAACCACTTCAATTATTTTACTTAAAGGAAACATTCCTTTATTTTTAATAAGGAACAAAACTGCAATCACAGATTTCTCGACAAGCTTACCTAAACCAGAATCAAACCAGCTAAATTGAAAAAATAAACACTCGCTATTTTATTCTACTAATCGATAGGAGAGAGATGAATGCCACCACTACCACCAATTGATTGAATTAATGAAATTTCCACATATTTGCCAAAACGCTCCATCAATCTGTCAGATATTTATTTATTGACTATAACAGGACATGTAACACTATTGTACAGAATAACTTTTATTCGCCCTGAATATCCTTTTAAAAATGGTTCAAATCTGAGTTTTCAAAGTCGTCAGATTTAGGGAAAGCCCACAATTTCTTCATCAGATTTGTTATGTCTTTATGGGTCATTATGGGTTAGGCCACACCCGATCATGCCAAAATCAACGCTTCTGAAGATCACTTTATATTTGGCCCTTTTTTGAAATCTGAAAGTGGTCTCCTGAGCAAGGGGCTCCTATCAGAATATTTTAAAATATATTTTCGGCGTTCTCTACTCAACTATCAACTTTTTGCCCTGAATATGCTTGCTCAAAAACCCTCGGGTCTCTACGTCTCTACCAATACCACTGTAGAGCTAAATTGCAATTATTGTTGTTTGAATTGAAAAGTAAGCTTCTAATAAATCGAAAATTCAGTTCCGCGCCGCAAACAATTTTTAAACTTTTCGTCACAATGACTTGTCTAAGAAGGAAATGTGCATAGAATTATCAATCAAATCAAAATATTTATTTGCTAGAATATGGTACATAGGGTGTTACAATGAATTTGTTTCAGCATATCCTGCCATAACATGGCGTGCAAATGTCACAATCAGCGATGTCAATTAATCTAGCTTAAAATTACAGGTTCTATTGACTTGTCTTCTAAATAGTTGTTAATGGTATAATATCTTTTAGATAGTAATAGTTTGAAAAGTATTTTTTTAAATATTGTCAGCGGTAAGTCTTGCAAACTATTTGGTAAATGATTGTAAATAATAATCGACATGCAGTATACATTTTTCTTAAATAATTTTAGTTTTACTGGCGGCAGCCGAAATCTATCTTTATGCCGTGTTCGGCTATTTGGCCTGTCCGTGCTTGTTTCATATAAATTGTAGTTCCTCTTAACAAAAATACATATTTCAAAGATATATAAACATGGCAAAGGTAGAATATTAAGTCTTTGAAACAGTTATTATCACCAATTAAACGATTTTCTTATCAATGTCTTCAACAAAGTTCTTAAAGATAAATTAGCAAGCTTGTACTTCATAGAATGTCTTTCTAAAGACATTCTATGAAGTTAGAGTTAATGTTAGAGTTAATAAGAAAATTATAACGTGTCTTTAACTTGTTGAAAGTGAATAGGTCAAGTAACATATTATGGTAATGTTGATTATAGTAAAGACCTTGTGTACTAACTATTAGATTTCATGGATGTCTTGTACGACAGACGAGTGTAAGACATAATGTTTCTTGGAGAAATTTTATCTTTACATTGACTGTATCGACTATTAGTGTAATAAAATAGCGAGTGTTTAGTTTTTGAATTTTTAGCTGGTTCGATTCCCGGGTTGGGTAAGCTTGTCGAAAAATCAGTAAACGCAGTTTTGTTTCTTTTTAAAAATAAAGGATTGTTTCCTGTAAGTAAAATAATCTATCTTAAAGATTTAAAGTGGTTTCCCTTCAGGGCCCATTGATTTTTTCCACCACCAACTTACCTATAGGTGTTATTATTATGTTACTTTGTGTTTTTTTATGTTTGGTTTTGCCCGTGGCCGCGAACCCTGCTGTGCCCTGCTACAGGCTCAAAGTTCATTGAACCATAAAAACCAGTTCCGATTGTTTTTTCTAAATACGGAAACCGGTTTTCTTGTAAGTACGTTCTCGAAAAATATTTTCAACCTCTGTAACTTTATAAATATACAGGGTTATTGGTAAAACATTAAAAACCTCTTAAGAGGTCATTGTACTCATCGTTATGAACAACTTTTACTATGGGACCAAACCTGAAATCGCGAAAAAAAAATCAGCTGTTCCCAACATTTTGACGAGTTATACGAACATAAATGTAGGGAACAGCTGTTTTTTTTTTCTGTCATTCCACCTGAGATGCTAGGGATTAATGAGGTTAGTCAGCGGCGGCGGCTACAAATATAAACTTCGGATATCCAGTAAATAATCATTTATTGAGGTCACTGCACTTATTACTATCATGGAATTGTGATGCTATTATTATAATAAACGGTAAATTAAAAATACTTGAGATAACATTAAAATCAGGCAGCGAGGGCGAAGACCAGAGAGCGAACAGGGAACAGGAAACATAGACACCATAGATTTTGACAAGTAAAGGGTTGCCAGACTTTTAACAGGGATAACCAATGGATAACCACTATTGACAGCTCACTTCACCTAAGTTTTCACGGTGAGATTTTTACAGAATCGATCGGCTGGAATGCATTCTCTGTCTGGACACGGCCGGACTGTACTGTTTTTGTTGATGGGAATAGGGCTAGTACCTACTTGTGTTTGGTTCTGGGCTTATCGACACCGTGCGGTACTTCGTCATCGCACGCACTACTGCATGGGCAGTCATGCAAGAATTGCAATCGCTACGTTTCCCAACTAATAAATAAACTAATTAATATAAGAAATAAATCAATTTTTTATCATTCAAATTGAACTACAATCTCTTCTTCTTCTCTCCCCCTACCAACCAACCCGCACTGGGCCCACGTGGTGGATTAGGGCCCATTTCCTCTCACAGAGAGGAGGCCTGTGTCCCAGCAGTGCTCGTATCCACTAGGCAACAATTGACGCGCAACACGTGACACTCAAGATCACATTTCTATGCTCAAGATGTTCGGCAACGTTGCACAACAGATAAAAAACCAGACGGGTATTGTGTCTGATGAATACAGGCATGATGATATACACGTTTAAATTTAAGTCGTTCTGGACCTCTTCAGGGGTCATTGTACTCATCATTATGAACAACTTTTACTATGGGACCAAACCGCGAAAAAAAAATCAGCTGTTCCCTACATTTATGTTCGCATATCTCGTCAAAATGTAGGGAGCAGCAGATTTTTTTTTTCGCGATTTCAGGTTTGGTCCCATAGTAAAAGTTGTTCATAATGATGAGTACAATGACCCCTGAAGAGGTCCAGAACGACTTAAATTTAACCTTGTATTGTTTCTATGAAATTTATGAACAAAAACTGATATTTGATGGCTTTAAAAGACACCATAAATTAAGCTATCATGAGTTCACCTTGCCTTGACTTTTCTGTTACAATTAGGTACTACAACAGTTAATTAAACCTTTTAATTTCATTTCAACAGCTCACATGCTGCACATCCCCACAACGACAAAATCTGATCCTTATATAATAGGTTTAATAAGTAATTATAAATCTTAATTACACTTAGTAGGAACGTTTATAACTGCTGCTCTTATATGTACAGTCACCAAAAGTTATAAATAACCTTCAAACAAACCCGAAGTAACTTCAAACTTATAAGATACAGCAACGCCCCGCGGTTTCACCCGCATAAGTGTCGATCCCGTGGGAATATCGGGATAAAAACTATCATAGGTAAGGACATAAATTTTGGCAGAGAGATAGATTGCATCCCGGGGAAGGCCCCGGGATGCAATCTATCTCCTTGCCAAAATTTATCGAAATCCGTTCAGTGGTTTAGGCGTGAAAAGGTAACACACAGACAGACAAACAGACAGAGTTATACTTTCGAATTTATAATATTAGTATGGAAGTAGGTAGTAAAAAAACCGATAGATCATGTTTTCGAATGAAAATGAGCTGTTTGTTTTCTATTAATTTAATTACATTTTATTCGAAAACATCCATCGGTTTCGTATTAAACTTCAACTATATCCCATGACCCTGGTTACTTATCTCCTTTGGTGACCGTACATTTGTTTCTTGAAATGTTTCGTGTAGGTAACGTGTTGTCGTGAATTACCGCGTCAATTATAAAGTGCATCCACCATTGTTGGCGCTCGTCGCTAATTTGCGCGTAATTATCGTTTCACAGCCACCGCGTTTAGATACTTAGTT
>CATOHL010000109.1:0-61512 GCA_951800025.1 Oligia strigilis | reverse complement strand
GTCCGATCCTCAATTATGTGAAGTAATCTCGTCCTCATAATTTTATTTACTGTAGTATGCACTTTGCATGCTGCGCTGCCACAATATTTAAAGATGAATATATTTTTCTAAAAGAAAAACAAACTAAATGCGTCCATCACTAGTTTCGCGGTAACATCCCTAGTGACGCTTCCTCATCTGCCATTGTTTCAAAGCACACAACTTTCGATAAGGGTGAGAATCTGAAACATATTCTGGGTAGGGTTGGGAATAGGATGAGGACGAGATTACTTCACATAATTGAGGATCGGACGTCACTTGGTAAGTTAGTCCGATCTTTATAATTATGTTCCGTAATCTCGTCCTCATAATTTTATTTACTGTAGATGTTTAAAGAAGAAAGTTGTGCAATTAGGATAAAAATTGTTTAATCAGTCTTCTTCTTACTTAATCCAATATAACTGAAAATAAACAACTTATTTTAAAAAAATACCAATTTAGATACATATTAGAATTATGCTACAATCAGTCTATGCTTTTTTTCTCATAAATGATTTAGCAATTTAAGTAAGTATTAATCAAAATGGTTATTGTTACATCAGTTGACAATCCCTTCTGTGTAACATTTTAAACTTTATAAAATATTAATTAATATTAACATACAGTCTTAGGTATTTGTTTCCCTTAAATACTAGTTAATGATAGAGGAGTGAGCAAGCTTACTCTGCTGTATATAAATCACAAGGTGTCACAATTATTATTATGAATGCCACAAACTGCTTGAGCAAAATAGTTGGGATCACGAATGATAGGTCTTTTATAGAACCGAGCAAAGGTTGTAGAGTTATCGCTCCAACCTGCTGACTTTCTAATTATTTCAATGTTAACACCTGCCTCAGAGGCTTTTGACGTGGCTGCATGCCTCGTGCTATGGGCAGTATATTTAGTGACATCTATACCACTAACAGATAGTATCTGTTTGATCCATCTACTAATGGATGCTGATGAAGCTGAGTGATAAGGTTTCCTAAATGTCAGTATTAATCTCTTATTATCATTATCAATTCTTAAGTTTTTAGTTACATTTAAATAGGATAACAGTGTTGTTGCAGGACAAATATTAATGTTTTCTTTAAAATAAGGTAAAATGAGGTTGGGCTGCAATTTATGAGGCCCAGAGGTCTTGATAGAATCTGAAATCTTAACACTTATGTTATCTCCATTTAGAGATATATTTTCTACTAATATAAGTGATAATGTTTGTACTCGATGAGCAGTAACAAGTGCCAAAAGTGTGACCAGTTTTTTAGTAAGTACTTCTAGGCTAAGACTAGCATTTGGATACAAGGTAGACAGATAATTTAAGACTATACAAGGGTCCCAGACCTCTTCATACTTAGGTTTCTTTGGCCTCAGCTTAAAAATACCTCTAAAGAAACGTTTCATCCTATCATCCACTCCTACATGTGGTCCTATGATCAGTGATAAGGCTGATCTAATAGAGTTGAGAGAACTATAGGATAACCCTTCTTTAAATTTAGTAGTCAAGTATGAAATAATCATGGGTATTGATGCTGATATGGGATTTATCTCCTGCTCCCTACAGAAGACACACCACTGCTTCAGGGCAGAGTCATATTGTTTTCTTGATTTATCCGAAAGGGAGGCCAGCATAACTTCCATTGAAGATGGGGCAATTCCTCTTCTTAGGAAGGCTTCCTTGATAATACAGCTGCTATAAGAGTTAAGGTCTTGTGTAGGGGATGTGGGTCCCTGAAAGGAGATTGTAATAGATTGAGGTGAGGTCTAAAGATTAATTCTTCAGATATGATCATGGATTCAAAAAGTGGATACCATGGTTGCGATGGCCAGTATGGTACCACCACAATACCTTTCCCCCCTTCTTTTTTTATTTTTTGAAGAGTCCTACTTAGTAGTGCGAATGGGGGGAATGCATAAAAGAAGTTTGTATTCCACTTAAGGGTGAAGGCATCTATGGAAATTGCATCTGGGTCTGGGTACCATGAGACATAGTTATGGCACTTAGCATTGGCTCGGCTGGCAAACAAATCAATCTCTGGACAGCCAAAGCTTTTAACAATTGATCTGTATGCTATGTCTGAAAGCTTCCATTCTATCTCAGAATGTGAGCGTCTGGATTCCTTATCTGCTACGGTATTCTCTTTAGAGCTTATATAAGATGCATACACCCATATGCCTTTGTCCTCACACCACTGCCATAATCTTCTAGCTAGATCATTGAGATGAGGGTATCGTGATCCCCCCATTTTATTGATATATGCTATAGCTGTAGTGTTATCGATTCTAAGTAAGATTTCACAATTAGTTAGGTGTGATGCAAATGTTTTCAAGCCTATAAAAGCTGCTAGCAATTCCAGGTAATTGATGTGAAACCGTTTGTCTCGGTCTGTCCAATAACCATGACTTCTAATACCATTACAGACAAGACCCCAGCCTGTGAGTGAAGAATCGGAGAAAATTTCTAACTTAAAATTAAAGTCTTTAATTTTGCAATGATGGTGTAGGTGAGATGTCCACCACTGTAAATCCATTGCAACTTTGCTATTTAGTAATATGGTTGCATTATAATTATCAAGGTTATCTACTAAAGCTATTGTTTTATGTCTTTCAAGGATTTTTGTATATAGCCAACCATATTCCACTGCTGGACATGCTGCTACAAGTAAGCCTAATAATTTTGCTAACTCTATTATCTTACATTTATCTGTTTTTAACATATTTTGAATAGCTTTAGAAATTGTTGTTATTTTAGTTTCAGGGAGTGATATAGAAAAATTGGTGGAATTTAGGAGAAATCCTAGAAACTTACATTTTTGTTTAGGTACTAAACTACTCTTTTCTTTGTTAATTATGAACCCTAAGCTTTCAAGTAATTGTATAGTAATATCTATATTCTCCTTGCACTCTTCATAATCATCACCAAAGCACAAAATGTCATCAAGGTATATCACTGACATAAGCTTTAGTGACCTGAGATGGGACATGACTGGTTTCATAATCTTAGTGAACACATAAGGTGCTGTGCTGAGACCAAAGGGGAGACAAGTGAATTCATATGTTATGTTTAAAAATTGAAATCTCAAATATTTCCTATAAGATTTCTCTACTGACAATAAATAGTATGCATTTTTAAGGTCAATAGTTGCCATGTAACAATTTTGACTCATTAGTCTGGTTGCCATTCTAATGTCCTCTAGTTTGAAGTGAATTGTGTTAATAAATCTATTAAGTTTCTTAAGGTTTAAAATAAAGCGCCATGTGCCATCTGCCTTAGGATGAAGAAATATACTAGATAGGAATTGTTTCTCTACAGGATTACATGGTTCTATAGCGCCTATCTGCAACAATTTGTCTATTTCTAAAGAAATCAACGTTCTTTCCCTCTCCGAAAAATTATTGTTGGCTGGATATAAACTCTGTGACGGTTCACTAGTGAATGGGATTCTGTACCCTGATACCCAATCACGTATTGTAGAGTTAGTGTTGATGCTATCCCAGTTAGAAAGGAAATACTGTAATCTGCCTGTTTGTACCTGGTTCAACGGCGCGTCTGGCGACGATATTGCTGCCTCGGTGGGGACCGTCTGGCATGGTTCGACGGCGCGGTCTGCTGATATGTTGGGCGCCTCATCTTCAGTTTCGGCCCACTCGGACGAGGCATTGGTGGTCGTTGAGGGCCCCGGTAGTTTAAATTGTTGTTGTTGAACTTGCGTTTTGCAGGTAGCTTGGGTTTTGAAGGCGCCGTATTCTTTAGTTCCTGGGCCGACTTCTTTACTGCTTTGCAGGCGGTCACTCTATCTTGCAGTTTGTCCCCAAACAGATATTCTGTTATTGTTGTATTTTCCATTAGTTCTCTTAGGTCTTTGTTTAGACCTGGGAGGATTAGTGACCGTCTTGTGACAGTGTCCCTGTGAAATATGTCACATAATAACCGTGAAGCATCACTAAGTGTCTCAATTTCTTTTATATTCTGCTGGGTCAACATTATGTTTAGCACCTGTCCGATTGCAGAGATGGCAGCGGCCAGTGTGGCTTGTTTGTCACTGATCCTTTTATCACGCTTGGTTCCACTGTCATTCATGGCTGCTGCCACTTCCTCGTTGAGCTTGGGTGGCATCAACAACTGGCAGTTGTTAGGAGTATCATATTTCTTTATAATTATGTCTCTCGTCTCTGCATTTAGACCATCTTGAAGAATAGCTATCCATCTTGTATTTAAGCTGCTATGTAGGTCCTCAGCTTTTTTATGAGGGACAATACCTTCGTCACCTAAGATTTTAATTATTTCTTCAGGTACTTCAGGTGCCCCCTGTACCGTTTGTTCTTTGGGTGGGTCACTCTCCTGAGTGGGGACATGTTCGTCCATGTGTTTCTCCATTGAGTGACTGCGCGAACGTGAGCGTGAACTGCTGATCGGACTGGGGTGGCTACGGGGGCGACTGTCTGAGCGCCTCCGACTATGTGACCGCCTCCGATGATACGGACGGTTTCGACTGTGTGACCGGCTCCGACTGCATGACTGGCTGTCATGTTCATCATACTCGTCTGAAGAGAAAAAAGCGAACGCTAACATTATGGTCTGACCATGGCTGACCTCTCGTGAAAGCTCTAGGTACACCAAATAATGTAATATTGTATGCCGGCTAACCTCTCGTGAAAGCTCAATTATGGCGGTAGAATTATCACGCTGGCTAACCTCTCGTGAAAGCTCAATAGCGTGTGTATGCTACAGTAAATTGGATGTATAGATCCTCATGGCCAACCTCCCGTGAAAGCTCTTGAGGTCTAGGATACTATCACGCCGGCTAACCTCTCGTGAAAGCTCAATATGGCGGTTGTTGAATTTCAATTTTCATACAAATTAAAACATGGTGGGTGTTCGTACGGATACGGCGTATTTTTGATTTGAATCTTCCGTAAAAGGTGTACGACCCAATTATATGTGATGTATATACATTTTTATCTAAATGAAGATAGTTTGCAATTTAAAATAGTTCACGAACTTACCCAAATGGCGGCTTCTTTTAATTTTCCTTCTTAACTTTTTTAAATCTCTATAAATAATAGATAGTTCCGATTTCCTTTTCCCCATACTTATAGGGTCTAATTACTAAGCTAAAACAAATAATTACGTGAATACGTGAACAACGCAGCGCACAAAAAAGTACAATGGCAGATGAGGAAGCGTCACTAGGGATGTTACCGCGAAACTAGTGATGGACGCATTTAGTTTGTTTTTCTTTTAGAAAAATATATTCATCTTTAAATATTGTGGCAGCGCAGCATGCAAAGTGCATACTACAGTAAATAAAATTATGAGGACGAGATTACGGAACATAATTAATTACCATGGATTCATTACATGATTCTGGACCCGTGCCTTGAAATTTTCGCTGTTTCATACCGTGTAGTCTTCTTGCTTCTTCTACTTCTTGGTTAAAAGGTGATCTCCAACTCATTGTGTGTTATAATTGTATGTAATTGCAATAAACCTTTTTGATTTTGATTTTTTGTGTAGGTAGTGCACTTTTCTATGAAACAGCAGATTTTTTATTTATAATCGACCTAAAATTGTATACTATATATTATATAGTATATTGAGAGCAGTGGTGGCCAAGTGGTAACGGCCGCGACTTACGGGTTGTAGGTCGTAGGTTCGAACCCAGACAGGCGCTTTACTTTGTGTTTCGAAGACATGTGACATCTGCCAATCCGCACTGGGCCCGCGTGGTGGATTACGGCCCACTCCCTCTCACCGAGAGGAGGCCAGTGTCCCAGCAGTGGGAACATTAAAAGGCTGATTATGGTAAAGTTGTATACTAGGGGTCCTTCATGTGCTGAATTTATGGTTACAGTTTGCGTGTCAATGTCCTTGCCATCCAATATTTTAAATGGGTGTATAACGTTTGATATAATAACAAAAGTTCTAATGATCTATAATGATATAATGAACTATAATTTCATTTAATATACTTTCCTTTAATATAGCTATGAAATGATATAACAAATTATTGATATAAATGAAATTATATCAATAATTTTATATGGTACATGACATTTTCTGTAATGCACATTTGAATTAATATTCAATTGGTATAATATTCAAAATTTATAAGTAACGTTTAATATTTAGGAACGTCTACTTTGTTTTGTATATTTTTGCAAAACTAATTAGATTTTAAACGCCTGCTATTTTCATTCGGATATTATGTTAAGTTAGACTAGTGACCAATTTTACACGCCTGGAGCGCCAGATCCCGTCTATTGTTGGTGAATCATTTGGGTTAGATGAGGTTATAAAAGTATGATGTTTCCTGATATTTACTTACTATTCATTACAGAATTTTGCCTGAAAATGAGAAAATATGAAAATGAGTGAATAATATGAAAATTAGGTCAACTAAACGTTATAAAAAAGAGCATTATGCAAAATTGTAAATTATATGTAATGAACGTTATACTAAATGTTATTAGAGCAAAAGAAGGTTATAATGAAATATAACAATCGATCACATGAAATTAGGTTAATTAAAGGTTTTTAAAGCATATGAAAATTATGTCATATGAACATTATGTCAAGTGATATTATACTATTTTTTTATTATGCCATAATATAATACACCCAATTTAAATGTAAATTTTCTTTACAAACTGACTTATCCTACATACCTAGAACGTCAACTGTTTTAATTACAGATTTTGAGATATTTGATTGAGATTACAAGCAACGAACACATTTTCATTAAAAGTACAATACGTTAACAACCATACAATAAGGTGGCTATACACCCCCACAATTCATCTCCAAAATTTTCTGTTCGTGACAAAAGACGGAGTTTCTAGTAATAACACAACTGAAGACATCTGACGACAGCGGCTGATTAAGTCCTCTACCCAGGCGCTGGCAGCAGTGATTAATGAAACGGGACGTACAGTGAAGGACAGATGTGTTAATTAGATTAACACATCCAGACGTTGTCACTTCGAGATTTCTGCGCGACTGTACTGAGCCAGGGATAATATATGTTATATTAATTCTTAGGAGGAATCAAGAATGAATGGTTCTTTCGTCGGGGCTAAATTAAGTAATCCGATGTGTTGTGTTGTATGTGATAAATTGATGTTGGGTACGGAAATGGTATGTCCTATATGACCTTGGCTGGTAGACTGTATAGTGTATAAAGAATGGTACTTATATATTTATTTTAGTTTATTTGAAATATGTTAGTTTATTTGATATTTCTAGACCATTGAAACCTTATCAAAACTACGTCATATTATAGTCTGTTCTACCCTAATCTTTGAATGAACTCATCGTTCAATGTATGACATGATCAGCCTATAATGTTCCCACTGCTGGGACACAAGCCTCCTCTCGGTGAAAGGGAGTGGGCCGTAATCCACGACGCGGGCCCAGTGCGGGTTGGCAGATGTCACATGTCTCCGAATTTTTGGTTCTAGGTTTCCTCACGATGTTTTACTTCACCATTTTGAGAGCAGTGGTGATAAAAATAGTTTACACAAAGTAAAGCGCCGGTCTGGGTTCGAACCTATGACCTACAACTCGTAAGCCGCGGCCGTACCACTTGGCCACCACACCTGGGAGCCTAAAAGTTCATTTTGGCAGAATCATAAAAAGATAATAATAATATTATGAATCATAATGGACAATTAACTGTTAAGTTAATCTTATCAAATCCCATTGATGAAGGATTTTTCAGTTATTTTTTTTTTTTGTTTGTGCTAAAATACCAATCAATCCAATCCAAATCCAATCTCTTTGATTATACCTACGTAGTGCAGCGAAAAAAAAAAAACACGGACTATCTTCGCCAAATTATAATCCATAATGATATCCTTTTATGATTCTGCCAAAGTGGCCTTTTTAGGCACGTTCAAAACAGTATTTTTTACTGATCCGAAAACGGTTAAAGCTTGAGTCAAAATGTTATCGTCACGACAGTAAACTTTAACGTTTTATGTAGCTAAAAGGTCACAAAATTAACTGTTTTATTCATTTGGTGATATCGTTCAAACCATTGAAATTGACTTACATTACAGTAATGGTGGTTTTCCTTTTTTTTTTCAGTAAATAATATGTTCAATCGTTTTGTCTTTTACTGTTTTACAAACATTTCTTCTTAAAGTCTTAATGAAATCGCTTTAATGTGCTGTAGTAAGAAATTATTTTATTCAGTTTGGTCACACCTATACTAATATAATATTATAAAGAGGTAAAACTGGTTTGTTTGTTTGTATATAGAGGGTAATCTCCGGAACTACAGTTATATAACAAAATACCCTCATGTATAAAAAAGTTGTACTCATTCAATGCATTCAAGACTCAATTAGCTGCATATTTAATCACAAATAAAACCCTTCCTAAAAGCTGAATGCATCGGATGGGTGTATCATAATTGCTACCGTGACGTCTGTGACGAACTTTATATAATTTACCATAAGCATTGTTCTCATGTAAGTGACTTTGTGTCTTTTTTGAGACTTTTTTTTTTTTTTCACCGCCCAATTCTTGAGGAAGGAGGCTAGATAACATCACGCTAAGAACCTAAGGAGCCGAGCAAAAAAAGAAATCAGAAAGAACGCTAAGCGTAAACGAAATAATAGCGCGGGAAAACGATGCGATGCGACGTGGTCGGTCGGGCAACAAAGAACACGGACGAAGTCGCGGGCTGAAGCTAGTATTTGTGATTGAGGTAAAGAGCGGGCCCATTCAGCAAAACTGGCCAAGTGCGAGTCGGACTCGCATACGATGGGTTCGGTACCACAAGGCAAAAACGCCGAAAAAAAAACACGTTTGTTGCATGGCAGCCCCCCATAAATATTTATTTTATTCTGTTTTTAGTATTTGTTGTTATAGCGGCAACAGAAATGCATCATCTGTGAAAATTTCAACTGTCTAAGTAACACGGTTCATGAGATACAGCCTGGTGACAGACAGACAGCCAGACGGACAGTGGAGTCTTAGTAATAGGGTCCCGTTGGGTACGGAACCCAAATAAAAAAAAAACACCGCTCTTCTAGAAATCCGTCACCGGCTACAATTACCAACTTCCGCTCCAACGACCAATTTCAGACGACTACATAAATTATCTTAAAAATATACTAACTGACATTTCATTTTCAGAGGAACGCCAGCCCGCCTGTTTGAAAGCCGATATTGATGACGTTAATCGTCAACACTAAAGTAGATATACGATCCTCATAAAATAACAAACGCCTATTTTATTACGCCGCCAATACAAAGAGTGGCGGTTAAGTCTTTCTAATAGCCTGTAATTCGTTTAACTGCTGACGGAGAATTTGCTAAATAGGGTGATGGTGAATGGAGAATTTGTTGCGGTGGTGGTTTTGTTGTTTTTATGAGCTGACCTGGCGATTTTAATTTGTAACCGATAGAATTGTTATTGAAAAACTAAATCATCATCTGCCTAGCCTTTTCCCAACTATGTTGGGGTCAGCTTCCAGTCTAACCGGATGCAGTTATATACCAGTATTTTACATGGAGCGACTGCCTATCTGACCTCCACACCCCAGTTACTGGGTAATACGATACCCCTTGATAAGACTGGTTGTCAGACTTTCGGGCTTCTGACTACCCGTAACGACTGTCAAAGATCCACGAATGACAGCAGGGACTAACGGCTTAACGTGCTTTCCGAGGCACGGAGGGTCTCGGTATGTAAAGATGCTCACCCATCCACAAACCAACCGCGGCAACCGTAGCTTAACCTGATCGATCGACCTGTGCGGCTGTTATTATTTAGCCACGGGTCCCACATTGAAAAACCAAATATCAATGTTTAATAGTTTAAAATATTTGAGGCGCTTGTGGCTAAGTAACAAGAGCCCCACGGGTCGATTGATCAGGTTAAACTGCGCTGACCGCGGTTAGTCCGTGGCTGGGTGACCATCTTTACATACCAAGATCCCTCCCTGCCTCGGAAAGCACTTTAAGCTGTTGTATCCGACTGATATTCGTGGATCTTTGACAGTTGTTACGGGAAGTCAGAGGCCCGAAAATCAGACAACCAGTCTTACCTAGGGGTATCGTATTACCCAGTAACTGGGTTGTGGAGGTCAGATAGGCAGTCGCTCTATATAAAATACTGGTATTCAATTGCATTCGGTTAGACTGGAAGCCGACCCCAATATTAGTTGGGAAAAGGCTCGGCAGATGTGGGATTATTACAAGGTTTTTTACAAACCTTCAACTAGGTATATCCGACGACCCTGCCTATTTATCTGTTTTGTTGACTGCACCTAAATAGAAACCAGCCTTTGTTTAGTATTCCTCCAAAACATGTAAGAATTTTACTTTACTTCAGCTCAGTTTCAAAACCAATTACCACAGTAATGAACACGACACGGGATACCTATTATTATCGATCATTAATTCAGTCCGTTTATTGTTAAATTTTCGTGTCATGTCATTATCTAGACTTAGGTAATATAAACTAGACTAGAATTCTCCTCTGAGAGAATAAGATACTATCTTTTGGTTGCTCGTTAACCGTAAAATAGATTTCTAAATGGGTGTCATTCTGGTGACATTGGCTCGTATCTCGTCGGATATATTAAGGGATGTAATTATTTGCTGTTTGCATTTACACTATTGGATTATAATTATGACTGTGCAGTTGTGAGACTGAGTACCTACTAACTCGAATAGGCTATCTTTAGAGTCACAAAAGCAATATCTCATTTTATACAGAAAGTATTTGAGTTTTTGTATGTTTGCTTGTTACGCTTTCACGCTAAAACGCCTGAAAGGATTTGGATGAAATTCGACACATGGATTTCTCATCCCGATATTTCCACGGGATCGATACTTATTGCGGGTGAAATTGCGGGGTGCTAACTTGGTCATAATATACCCAATATATTATATTGATGGATTTATAATAAAAAAAAAAAATGGAAATATAAAATGATCGACAAGCAAATTGAAATCTGTGTTCCTAAAATAGTAATTTCACTTTTACCCGATTTTATGACAGTACAACACAAATACACAACTTTGGCAACCAAACAATAAATGAAGTCTATTAAAAATGCGTTTTCTGTATTTTTCACCATCCGCATTCACTTCGTCAGTGTTTAAAATGTTAATCAAATTAAAGTTTTCGAAAGTCGACTAAAACTAAATTTTATAGCACACTGAAAACCGTTTATTATCAGACTGGTTTACCTATAAACTGAAGAAGCTTCACATAAAAACTGAAAGTACACACGCCAGCACATCAAGCTACCTGAAACTGTCAAATTTTCCCAATCAACTTTGAACCTAAATTTTTAGCGATAAAGTTGAAAATCTATTAAAGAAATTTGACAGATTGTAGTAGCTTGATGTGCTGTCGTCTGTACCTAAATCAGTGAAATTCAGAACACTTTTCTTTAATAGAGTTTAGCTGTTATTAAATAAAAATCTTTACGCCTTGGTTTTTGCTTTTTGCTTTTGTACTAATCAAATTATTTTTCTTTCCTTGCAGTTATTGAACACCTTTCCATCGGTAAGTGAATCTTTTATACTATTTTTTTACTATGAATGTTCCACTTTATTTCTAGCCAAACATCTTTGAAGACATAGGTGGAAGGTGGTCTACCTGTCCCTCTTACGCGTATTGGAGGTGAAGTTGTGGTCGAAGATCGGAAGTGAAACTCCAACTAGCAGTTAGTATTGTAATTGCCACACGTCGTATTATAATTCACAATTAAGATACACTATATTTAGCACATAATATAACTAATTAAAACTAGTAGGGACAAGATAGACTAATCCAGTCCGTGCCCCGTGACGGTTGGCAAGCAAGAGAAGGTTGCCACTTATGGAACGCTACGGTTAGCGCCCCGGATCGTAGATGCGTGTTGCCACTTAACAGGGGTGCGTTCCTGATTAACTTATAAATACTTCTCTAAAAAGAAACAGGCGACGCCACGTATTCTAAGGTGCGTTCACAAATGCACAATACGTGACGCCACATATCATAACATCACGCGTGTAGTCCTCGGAGGATCAGGTAGAACTGGAATATGGAAACATTACTGTAATTTGGAAACATTGTAAAAGCCAGTTATTTTTAAAAAGAGTAACCGTGGAGTTTCTTGCCGGTTCTTCTCCATAGGAAACGACCAATTGGAACCGTGCACCTAGCTTCTGACGTTTCATAAGTGCCCATGTAGGTTTATGTGAAATAAAATATTTTGATTTTGATTACACAAGGCGAATACAAGCGCAAGCGGCGCGGCTATACGAGGCGAATTTCCTGTACCGTTTCAACATTAATTTATTAAAGACTTACATTTCACGTAATCATTATTCAGCCTGATTAATCCCTATTCAATAATTTATTCAACTTATCTCCTATTCAATTACGTTACTCTCAAATGGAATTGAACAGACAATCTAAGTGAAAGCTCAATAATCAAGTTAGGACAAGTACTAGTATTTTTTTTTTTAAATTTTATTGCTGAATGGGAATAGGCCCATGACCTCGATCACGCCTGATGGAAAGCGATGGATGAGGTCTATGATGGAACCGGCGTGCCCAGAAGATGCCTAAGGCACTGGAACTCCCAAGTATCGATGAAACACAGCAGGCTGCTTGACACACCGGACTCCGGTGGGAGGGTGGTCGCAAACCAGGCGGGCGTTAGCCCTACCACCGCAAGAGAAGAATTAGCCAGTCAAATAAGATGTTAGGTGTCCTGGGATGCGCCGAGCGCTCGGTTCAGTTGGGTAACTGGCGGAACAAACTGCGCTACAGGAGGAGGCATTTTCATGCATCCCAATATTATTTTTATTTAAGTACTAGCTGACCCGGCAAACGTTGTTTTGCTCCTACACTACTCCTACCCAACTCCTACCCTACTCCCACACTACTCCTACCCTACTCCTACACTACTCCTACCCTACTTCTACCCTACTCCTACCCTACTCCTACCCTACTCCTACACTACTCCTACCCTACTCCTACACTACTCCTACCCTACTCCTACACTACTCCTACACTACTCCTACCCTACTTCTACCCTACCCCTACCCTACCCTACTCCTACCCTACTCCTACACTACTCCTACCCTACTCCTACACTACTCCTACACTACTCCTACCCTACTCCTACTATAAAAAAAAAAAAGTATCCTATGTCCGTCTCCTGGTTCTAAGCTACCTCCCCACCAATTTTCAGCCAAATCGGTTCAGCCGTTCTCGAGTTATAAGTGGTGTAACTAACAGACTTTCTTTTATATATATAGATTTATGAACAGCTTTAAAGATATATTTTTGCTACTTGATGTTGTTTAAAAAACATAACATCTCGCTTGTAACCCCTGACGGGTTATTTCGCCAGTTATGTTCTAGTTTTGTTCAAGTCCCATGTAATAGGGGGGCAAGACTATTGTCATTAACTGGGCTCAAATCCCAACTCCAGGGATGCTACTGAGAAATTCCTAGTGGAAAAACTCAATAAAACTTTACCCGACCTGGGAATCGAACCTAGGACCTCATATGCTCAGCATTAACGCTTTCGACCACAAGACCATCGAGGCAGATATCTATCATCATCATCATTTGCCTAGCCTTTTCCGAACTATGTTAGGGTCGGCTTTCAGTCTAACCGGAAGCAGCTGAATACCAGTACTTTACATGAAGCGATTGCCTATCTGACCTCCATAACCCAGATACTGGGTAATACGATACCCCCTGGTAAGACTGGTTGTCAGACTTTCGGGCTTCTGACTACCCGTAACGAGTGTCAAAGATCCACGATGGACAGAAATCTATATAAATAAAAATCAATTGCTGAATGTATGTACGTGTATCACTTATGAACGGTTGCACCTATTTGGCAATTTTTTTTTTTGTTTTGTTTTTGTAATTGTCAGGGCTATGTTTGTATGAAAGGAAGAGGGATATTTGGAATGTCCCTCTTCAAAAGCATAAAGTATAAAGTAATTTTGGATGGTGAGGCATCCATCGTGAGGAAACCGGAATTTTCTAGAACCAAACAAAATGAAGACATGTGACGTCTACCAACCCACACAGGGCCCGCGTGGTGGATTACAGCCCAGTCGCAATTACAGAGAGAAAGAAAGTAAAATGCATGAAAAACTGGTTTGTACTGGCCATAGAAACACGTGTATACCAAAATGATAAGTTAACTTGAATAAAAATAGACAAAAACGTCTGTTATCACGAGTACAGAACTGAAATAGGCAATAGGAACATTATAGGTTGATATTATGCTATGAGAAATCCTTATTACTTTTTTTCCAGACAATAACGATGCTTTTCTTTCAAAACGTTCTTTGTTTTTTTTTCTATACCACAAGATATAGACGTACCTACCTATTGCCGAAGAAAATATACTCTATTTGTCACTAGCAGCAACGAACGAAGCAAAAAAGTAGTCAACAAAAATGTTCCCCCGTATTTTCAGAACAAATAGATTCATATTTTGTCGCCTAGAAAACCTTCTTTTAGTAAACAACTCGATCTATATTTATGACTAAATTATTTCCGAAAAAAAATAAAACTCTTTTTTGGCGCTAAATAGTGTACAACTACTGAAATATATGCTTACTAGCTTCTGCCCGCGACATCGTCCGAGTGAAATTTCAACCACCCTCTTAGGGGTGGAATTTCGAAAAACCCTTTCCTTTTGATACCTACTCTTCACAACACACCCTTCGAATTTCATGTGTCTAGGACCAGCGGTTTAGGCTGTGCGTTGATATATCAGTCAGTCAGGACTTTGAATTTTATATAGGTATATATATCTCGTAGATTGAATGACGAATGAGTCAAAAAAAAAAAAAAAGATTGCTTATAAATTTAAAAAAAGGTTTTTATGTAGGTATGAGTAGAGAGCAGTGGTGGCCCAGTGATAGCGACCCCGATTAACGAGTTGTAGGTCGTGGGTTCGAACCCAGGCAGGGTCTTTACTTTGTGTAATTTATTTATCATCAGAGGGGCAATCCTCGTAATTTTAAAAACATTCACAGTCTGAAGGCCATTTCTCGTAATTTAAAACGTTCAAAATCTAGTCGCAGTCTCATCTCGGCGACAAACAAATGTCAAAAACTTGTCAAAATGTGTGGAAATTAGAGGTATTTTTTACAGATTGAGACTGAGATCAGACTGTGAACGTTCTTAAAATTACGAGAATTACCCCTCTTTTTCGCCTCTGGCGCTTTTATCGCCTTAAAACTCAACGCCTTCTGTTTTATCTGATATGTACTTCCTTATTACCTTGCATATGAGCCTTTGATAATCTAGCTGAGGATCCCAAAGACGAATTAGATGCGGCACCCTTTCTGTACACACAATATAACGGTTTTATAATTATTCATTTTGAGCCTTCCAGTGGAAGCGGGTGAAATGATTTTTTTATTTTTTTTTATTACTAAATGGGCCCGCTCTTGACCCCGATCACGCCTGATGGTAAGCGATAGATGAGGTCTATGATGGAACGAGCGTGCATAATCAGCCTATAATATTCCCACTGCTGGGACACAGCTGTCCTCTCGCAACGGCACGGTTGGCGCAGTGGTTAAGCGATTGACTGCTGCGCTGCGTGTCGCACAATTCGTAAGTCGGGGCCGATACCACTGGGCCACCACTGCCATTATTTTGAAATTTTATTGCTATAGCTAAAAACTACGTTTTAAATCTATGTTTGTCTAATTCTGATGATTTGGTGATTATTTTTTTTTTAAGTACAAATTACAGTTTTTTAAGTAAAATTTTTAGTAAAAGTTAAAAGTCATTTATTTAAATTAGGCTGAGAATTAGCACCTTTTGAACGTTAAAATGACATAGATGGAGGTCCAAAACGCCTGCCATTTACCACTTCCTGCTTTAGCTGGGAGAAAGAAGGGGCGCAACAAACTCCCCAGCCAGCAGTACAGCTGTTTGTTAAGTCAGAAGAACTTGATTCTATACCATAAGTTAGTAAATAAATTGATATCGACACGTGGTAACACAAAATTTCATAAGACGAAAGATTCAGATATTGCCTACTCTGTTCAAGAAAACGAGCGAAGTTACAGTCACTATTCATATTCTTGTTCTTACTGTCCTTATAACTAATACAACAAAACTTAAACCACGACTAAATTTTAAATCAAACGCCCTCATTCACTGGCACCCCCTCCAATATAATATGAACGAAATTGCGTCGAGGACTGAAACGAGGAGAAATTGAGACAGATTTCAAGAAGTAAAATCATTTAAGGAGGGCGTCGAGAGTCGGAAATCCGTCATACATTGGAGAACTCACAAAGGTTATATAATTAGATTTTTGGAGGTCGACATCGCGACATTTTTTTTTAAACGAATTTCGCTCCTCAAATGTGAGAGTCTGTGTTCACTTAGAAATTGTGTATGCTTATTTTGGTTCTTCTTGAGAATAAAAACCGTTGTGAGTTTCTTTATAGAATTGAATCACTAAGGTTTAGAAGAAATTACTTTTTGTACATCTTGTTTGTAAGGAGTAGGTTTATTATTGTCTGTGTTAGTATTCCAGATATTGGAACGTTGTATGTTATCTATGTTACGGTTGGGTTTCCGCACTTAGTCCTTCAATTGGACCATTGTGCGTGGGCCATGGCGGCCTTCGGTGGTTATTGCAACCAGCCTACCTCCCTCCAGAAGTTGATTACGTCTCCTGGCCTGTTGAGAACATCTGTGTAAGATCTTGGTGTCCCGAGAGTTTCTGAGCTAATATGAGTGACGCCTGTACAGTGCACTCAAAGAACACATGCGCAACGGTTTTTCTCAGCCTCCATGCAGGCCCAAGGGTATTGGAACGTTGATTGTTATCAACAACAGTTCGGTTTTGTGATTCTTCGTATTCGAATTGAATTTCAGCATTTTGATCTTTCGAGATGTTTAGGTTAAGAAAGCATTTCTACACAATAACATTGTTACCATTTCATATCAGTAACAGATCTTTGCTAATTGGACTAAAAACAACAACATGACTTCTAGACAACATTATATTAAGATTTAGTCTGAATCTGGCTACCGCAAAGGTCAAATTATATAACTTGAAGTCTGAGACACAAAATGTGGTGATTCCATTATTTTCTTAATTGTGTTGTGTTGTCCCACTAATGGGCAACCGTCTGGTTTTGTGGGACAGTGACATAATACTTGGAACTAGTCCAAATCTTTCTACTAGCGCTGTTTTGTACGACATAAATCCGATGCTACAATAAATCAAGTTTATTTAAAATAGCTAAGCAAAGAAATGAATTTTAAATTTAATTATTTTGGAGATAGAAGTGGTTTAAGTGATTATAATCTTGAAGTTAATTATTATTAGCTTTAACTATTTATAGAAGGCGGAGAGCTAATTTTGGAAGACACTTCTAAGAAACTATTTATAGGCATGTACAGAGTTTAACTGTGTTAACATCAAAGGCAAATAAACCTCAGGCACCATTTTCTCCTTTGGCTCTACGATAAGCTGTTTTTAATCCCGTAAAGTCTTAAACAATTATGATAGCGTTCAAATCTAACCAGATTGAACTTTTATGAATAACGTTATATATAACAATATTATCCACACACTAACCTCTTTTTCTACCTCTCAATTATACCTTTTTCCGATAAGTACCGTCACCAACACGTTTATTCCTATAAAAATCTCAACAATTCTCCTCGCATAATTTCCGTCGAGTATTAGAACGGGAGGGCCACTTACTGAGAGAGAAAAAAGATATTGCTAAGGAAAATGGCAGGTCATAAATAAGGGCAAGTGGTACACTTCGCGCTTCGAAATCTGACGATACTAAGGCACAAAATAGATTAAACAGAAGGTTGGCTCCATACAACGAGCAGATATGCACGCACACATAGACACGCTTCCCGTACAGCGAGTGCAAGCGCACTGGCGACTGGCATGGGCAGTCGTTTCAGATCTCGGTACGTAGGTATGCGTCGATGTGTGCGTGCGCCTGTTTTTGCTTATTGAATAAAGCCAATCTTCTGTACCTATCTATTTTGTGACTAGGGACTAAGGTTGAGTTGAGTATATGATTGCGGATATGAAAAATGGAAGCTTAGGGGTTTTTTTCGTGTGCGTGTGCGGTGCAGGCGTGTGCTGTTCGAGACTATCTTCTTATAAGAATCGAAATTTTCTCGTCTCATTTTTTTGTGAGTTTCGATCTACAGTTTTATTTCTTTGGCACAAAAAATCTGTCTTCAGTTTCGTTTTGGGACTAAAATATGAGTTATTATTATTAATATACATAGTTATTGTATTATTGTTGTGTATTGTAACTGGTATAGGTAAATAAGGTAAAACTACAAATTACTATATGATATTATTATTCAGTTAGTGAGACGATCACCATAACAAAAAAAAACAGAAAAAAAAAATCCACAAAATGTAATAAAATCTAGGCAGTAGGCATCCATTTTGTTAGTCACACCAGAGCAAATAAAATGGAATAATGTTACAAATAACACCAACACTTTACGAACATCCACAAAATATTATGGCCATACAAACACCGTATATTTGCATGGCACTTACTAAAAACAACTTTGAAACCAAGTCGAGAGCCTGAGTAGTGTCATATTTATTGTCGCTCCCACTACAAACGTCACATTGTTTTGAAGGAATTCTCACTTACTTATACAAAAAAGGGGAAACATAATAAACAGAGTCATAAACATCTTCAAGTGTCTCTCAACCTTTGAGAATAATACATATCTTTGTTGGCGAGAAATAAATAAAATAAAGCCAAAGTTTGTTCTTCTAACGATAACGGTGTAGTTTTGCGAAGAACGGTTTAGTATGGCTTTACAACTATTGTATAGAATGACGAATAGTGTTAGACTTTTCATCCTTGTATACAGTGTATATCAGAAATGATCATCTGCCTAGCCTTTTCCCAACTATGTTGGGGTCAGCTTCCAGTCTAACCGGATGCAGCTGAATACCAGTATTTTACATGGAGCGAGTGACTATCTGACCTCCACAATCCAGTTACTGGGTAATACGACACCCCTTGGTAAGGCTGGTTGTCAGACTTTCGGGCCCTGACCACCCGCAACGACTGTCAAAGATCCACGCATGACAGCCGGGACCAACGGCTTTGCTTTCCGAGGCACGGAGGGTTTTCGGTATGTAAAGATGTTCACCCATCCACAGCGACCTGTGCGGCTGTTATTATTTAGCCACGGGCCCCATTGATTGTAATTCTGAAGAATCTTGTTCATTCTTCTACGGAATCCACGCTTTAGAACGTGCAACTTTATAGCTGGCTGATATTGGTCTAACTACCATAGTTTAAAAGTATTTGAAAACTTACCCACCTACTGCTACAAGTCCTTTCATAGTTATTTTACCAACAACAAGCTTATTTAAACAAAAATAAAGATCACTTTGGCACAGTAATGCAAAATCAGTTGTAAAATAACTGTAAAAAAACTGGCCAATTGCGAGTCGGACTCGCAAACAAAGGGTTCCGTACCACAGGGCAAAAACGCCGAAAAAACTCGTTTGTTGTATGGGAGCCCTTATAACCTTAAATATTTATATAGTATAGTATTTGTTGTTATAGCGGCAACAGAAATACATCGTCTTTGAAAATTTCAACTGTCTAGCTATTACGGTTCATGAGGTACAGTCTGGTGACAGACGGACAGACGGTCAGTGGAGCCTTAGTAATAGGGTCCCGTTTTAGCCTTTGGGTACGAAACCCTAAAACGGACTTTATAACTTCGTATTTAAAATTGTATTTTACATTATAAATCTTTGACGTAAACCTTTTAAAACTTTGATTAAATGGTACGAAATTCCATAAGACCAAACTCAAAGAGGATTGATTTTCTTGTACACTCAATCATTTTTCATAACCTCATCTGCAAGAATTCAATCTTTTACTTTGATCACGGTCCCAATATAAAAAGTGGTAGAACCCTTTTACTTCAAAACAGTGTACCTATCTAACTACATTGATTTATGAGTCGAAATGAATAAAGGTACCATGAAACTTAATTCCAAATGTCAGTTTTTTTTAAATCCTATATGACGGACAAGGTGTCTCGTTATTATCAGCCATATTTTAATTTAACTACTGTGGCCGTACTGTGGGAAGTGTTGGTTATTGCGCAATAGAAAAACCGTTTGCAGTTCAAATCAACTTATAATTTCACGAACAATTTAATCACACTAGTAAATTACACACTGTAGGTACACGACACAACCAGACTCGGGACAGTTTCTGAGCACATGTTGTTCGTAGGATGTCCAATGTCCAAGAGGGCGAAGCACGAACTCAGGCTAGATTCTGTGAAGCACCACCAGATGGCGCTGGCGCTCCGAATGGTCAAATGAATGACTCCGTCGAAGCTTGTTGTCACAGCGCTTCCGCCTCGTTGTCATTTCGTACTAATTATGTTTTCGACATTTATATTTTGTGTCCCATTGCTGGGCAAAACCCTCCCCTTTATCATTCCAAATCTAAAACATTCAAACAAACAAACCATTAATTGTCTTGTGCGATCTGTGGCCATGTTGACCCTGCAAACGTTATCAGATTGTCACACCACCTTCGCCGTGGTCTACCTCGACGGCGATGCCAGAGGCTAAAATATTATTTAATCCAACACAGAACCAAATTGTTACCGAATCAAAATCATGGTATCGCTTGAGCCAGTAAAAGAAATCGATTTGATGGAAGAATCGATCTTCATAATTGATTTCTGAAAATGATACGGCACTGGTGATAGCCTCGCTGGTCTAGTGGTTGCAAGCGCTGTAGCTGACCAGGAGGTCCTGGGTTCGATTTCTGGGTCGAGCTAAGTATTTTTTTGCGTTTTTTCATCTGAAATTTCTCAGTAGCAGCGGCAGTGGAGTCTGGAGTTGTGTCTGGTTAAATAAATGATAATAGGCTTGCCCCCCTGTTACAAGTATTACATGGGACTTGGAAGTAACTGGCGAAATGTGGATGTACTATAGGAACATCTCTGCTTATGCTGCCTTTCCACTAGAGATGAGCAAGGATGCGTAGCGAAGGATGCGTGTAAAACTAACTGTTTCGACTGTTGCCGCTGTGTTATACAATTGAAATAATGGACGGTACTGGTTTATATCTGATGTATTGTATGAGTATTATAAAGGTTCTGGACTTCTTTGAATCTGAATATAAAATAATCTGAGATGAATTTGAGCGACGTTCACAATGCGATGGCGAGACGACGACTGGCACCCCTGGCGGCAAGAAGTGTAGGCGCGGGCTCGGCCGGGCTCGCGGTATGGCTCCGCATAGAAAGTCCTGCCGTGCGCCATCTGGCGGCGGGGCCGTAACACTAACCAATACCTACCGCTTACTTAGTTCAAGCTATAAAAATGAAGCGATGTTATTGGTTGGTTTCACACACATACCTCGCTACGCATCCTCGCTCATCTCTCGTGGAAAGGCAGCCTTGACCTGCCTTCGAATGCGGGTATGAGGATATTATGTAATCCGACACATAATTCCACTTAAAAGATACAAGTCCAAAACTACCTAGTAAGTCCACACACGTAACACTAAAAACATTTGGTTACTCCCCGAAAGAAGTTACGCCAATAAAAACAAGGGTGGCGAAACTCTACTCGCTGCATACATATTCCGGTTCAATCCTGGATGAACAACAAAGAGCCTAGAGCCAAGTTCTACACGAGAATTGCAATCGACACCGCTCGTGTTGGAATGGTTGAAAATCGATTTTGCCGTTGACACTTTTTAATTTGAATTTCTTCTTTTTGGCTCCAAAAAAATTCTGACTGCGTTTTGTTTCGTAAAACACCGTGAAGCGGACAAACCTATTTGATTTGTCGTTTATTTGAGGATAGTTGCTATACGCGGGTTTCATTCTATCGTTGTTCTATAAAAAAATATGTGGTTTAAAACCTGTGCCAATCCTTTACTACGTTTTGATAGCAACGTGTAATAGGAGCTTTGAGATTTGAGATTTGTATTGTTGATCCTCCGTTTCGACTATTGGAAATGTCTGCCATTGTACACTACAATCACAGACAATATTGTACACAAAGCCAGCCCTACGCATATACAGAAAGTTACAATTGAAGTTGGTAGTAATCCATTAACGTTCAAGTGCGAGTGCGTCATTTATGAACTGCTACATAAAGGAGTAATAAAAAAAAACGACTGTTATGTCATTGGAAATTCGTCTTGTTAACCGTAGCAAGTATATCTCATGCTTTTATATCAGCAGTATTATTAATATCACCTAATCATAATCAGCCTCTAATGTTCCCATTGCTTGGACACAGGCCTCCTCTCTGTGAAAGTGAGTGGGCCGTAATCCACCACGTGAGCCCAGTACGGGTTGGTAGATGTCAGTCATGTTTTCGAATTTTTGGTTCTAGGACGTGTTATCACGATGTTTTTCTTCACCGTTTTGGGAGCAGTGGTGATGAATTAATTTACACAAAGTAAAGCGCCTGTCTAGGTTCGAACCTATGACCTATAACTCGTAAGTCACGGCCGATACCACTGGGCCACCACTGCTCTTATATCGCCTAAATTGTAATAAATATTTATAACATTTTCAAAGTTTCCTCTTGCATTCTTTACGCTTTGTTGTCCTGCTTTCTCAACGAGATCGTTAGCTGTATCCCGCATATTTTTTCTTGAGATTAAATTTTTCAGCGAGCCTCAACAGCTCAATTTCGAACGAAATTATTACTTGAGCTTCATTTTCTGGGGTCATTACTTGTTCTTACTGTCAAAGTTTTATGCTAAAGTATAAAGTATTCCAATTCTGGTGTAGTAATGGCACGTAACATCGTGGTATTAGTATTTTCTGAACAGGTAGAGTAATATATCTGTCTATACTTTATACTAATAATAAAGCTTTATACTAATAATAATTAGTATAAACTATACTTTGTACAGTTTGTTTGTTTGAACGCGATAATCTACGGAACTACTAGTGGGATGAGAAAAACCCTTTTTGCATTTGATAGCTCAATTCTGAAGGAACGCTATAGGATTTAACATCACGCTATGACCCTTAGGAGCCGAGCAAAAAGAAAAAAAAAACAGAAAGAACGCTAAGCGAAAACGCAGGCGATGCGATGCGACGGGTTGGGTTGGGGAGCAAGAAATTTCACGCGGACAAAGTCGCAGGTAGAAGCTATGTCAAATTGAAAATTGTTGATTGAAATATTGCTTATGGAATTCGTATTATAGAATACTAGCACCGCCCCGCGGTTTCACCCGCATAAGTATCGATCCCGTAGGAATATCGGGATAAAAACTATCCTATGTCTTTTCTCGGCACTCAAACTATCTCTAAGTAGGTATACCAAATTTCATCTAAATCTGTTCAGCGGTTTAAGCGTGAAGAGGTAACAGAGAGACACACTTCCGTATAATATTAGATATCCCACCAAAAACATTTTCATGTAAAATGTTGCCAAGACGACACCACATATGGCTCAAAAAGTTATCAGATCTCATGTAGAGCCAAGCTTCTAACTCTACACGCCCTAACTTCACAAACTCTACACCTTAGTCAAAATATGAGGCTTGGCCGTTTCGTTACTACAAAAACTATTGTATAACAGAAAAGTAATGAACAGTGAATAAATTTTTCACCTTACGCCCATGTGATGGTAGCGAAACGGCCAAGCCACATATTTTGACTAAGGTGTAGAGTTTGTGAAGTTAGGGCGTGTAGAGTTAGAAGCTTGGCTCTACATGAGATCTGATAACTTTTTGAGCCATATGTGGTGTCGTCTTGGCAACATTTTACATGAAAATGTTTTTGGTGGGATTTCACATCTTTTTGAAAGTTGCTTATGAAATTTTTTTTTTTTTTGGGGGTTTCTTTACTAAAAATCCTGAAATATGCAAAATCAAAATATTTTATTTCACATAAGCCTACATGGGCACTTATGAAACGTCAGAAGCTAGGTGCACGGTTCCAATTGGTCGTTTCCTATGGAGAAGAACCGGCAAGAAACTCCACGGTTACTCTTTTTAAAAATAATTGGCTTTTACAATATTTTCAAATTACAGTAGGTATGGGAGGATAGCGTAGGGCTGTCAACAAGTATCAGGTACTTGATAAAATAAAAAATGGTCTACAGATCTAAAGTCTACAAGGCCTACAAAGTCCTCACATTTACAAAATAAGAATCTATCAAAAGGATAAATAAAAAATAAAAATCTAATAAAACCTAGTGATATGATTCCCATTATTAATAAAGAGATGGAAAAAAAAATTTGAATTTTCTGTATATAATGTCAAGTAATAGATTATGTCAAAAAAGTAAATAAAGTAAAGTAAATAAAAAATGAACATCGTAATTTGAGAGCAGTTAATAGACATTTAAATAGTTAAGCCGTTAATGAGTAGCCAGGGAAGCCACATGTGCAGAAGGAATTATTGCCAAACTACCTTGTCTTCAACATAGTCTTTAATCTTATAATATGCTTTTTTGATAAGGACACGTTTGATGAAGGTTTTGAATTTTCCATCGCTAAGTTCTGTAACCGACTTTGGCAACTTGTTATAAAAACGGACGCCGTTTACAAGAAATGACTTGCTAGTTTTAGTTAATCTAAATTTAGGTAACACAATTTCATTTTTACTACGTGTATTTATATTGTGGAAATCGCTTCTTATTTTGAAGAGTCCTAAGTTTTTGCGAACATACAAAATACTTTCTAAAATATAAAGAGAAGGCAGAGTTAGTATATCAATTTCTTTGAATTTGTTTCTAAGAGACTCGCGAGGACCCATTTGATAGATTGCGCGGATTGCCCTCTTTTGTAAAATGAAAATTGAATCTACGTCAGCTGCCGATCCCCACAGCAGAACACCATAAGACATAATGCTGTGGAAATAAGCAAAGTATACTAACCTAGCTGTGGCTATATCTGTCAACTGCCTTATTTTTCTTACTGCATATGCAGCTGAACTTAATCTACCTGAGAGAGCTCTAATGTGTGCGCCCCATTGTAATTTTGAATCTAAAGTAATTCCTAGAAATACAGTTTCCGTAACAGCGTCTAGTTTTTTGCCATCAAGTTCTAAATTCAGACCCACTTGAGGTACATTTGGTAATGAGAACTTAAGACATTTAGTTTTGTTCGCATTAAGTAAAAGATTATTAGCTGCAAACCATTTCGAAAGAACAGCCAGACTCTCGTTAACATGTAAGACATCCGTATCTTTTCTATCTATTTGAAAAATAAGGGAAGTGTCATCCGCGAATAAAATGATATCCGACAAGTTAGCCATCATGTAAGGAAGGTCATTAATATAAACTAGAAATAGGAAAGGGCCAAGAATTGAGCCTTGAGGCACGCCCATCTTAACTAAAGACCCCGATGACGTCGCCCCATTAACGTTTACTTTTTGCTGCCGCTTTGACAGATAGGAAAGAACAAGATCAGCAGCTTGTCCACGAATTCCGTAATGGTATAATTTACAGATCAGTGTATTATGGTCAACGCAGTCAAACGCTTTTGAGAGGTCACAGAAAACGCCAATTGCATCCTGGGACTTCTCCCAGGATTCCAAAATGTGACTGATGAGTTTTACTCCCGCGTCCGTCGTCGACCTACCTTTCGTGAAACCAAACTGGCGACTATGTAAAATCCCATTTGAATTAAAATGTGACAACATCTGGTCCAGCATGATTTTTTCATAGATTTTGCTCATAGCTGGTAGCACAGATATAGGTCTATAATTAGAGGGATCAAACTTATTACCCGATTTGAAAATTGGTACTACTTTACTATGTTTCATTAAGTCAGGAAATGTACCGCTGTCTAAACATTGATTAAATATGCCTGTTAGGGCAGGGGCAATTGTGTCAATAATATCTCCAAGAACCTTAACAGTGTATGTATTTTATTATTTATTACAAGGAGTCCCTATATCAATTTTCAGAACTCTAGCATCAAAATTTGCGGAAGTCTCTTACAAACTTCCATCCCCTAGTTTAAGGGGTTGGAGGGTAAAAGTTCCAAATCTTAGAATTGTTTGTGTACTATTACTAGCTTACATACCAAATTACAGCTTTCTAGGACTTCAGGAAGAACCTTAGAATATTGATGCTTATGAAATAAAAAAATATTTTTTTGGGGGGTTGGGGGTTATTTACTGAAAATCCTGAAATACGTATTTTATTATTTATAACAAGAAGTCCCTACATCAATTTTCAGAACTCTAGCATAAAAATCTGCGGAAGTCTCGTACAAACTTCCATCCCCTAGTTTAAGGGGTGGGAGGGTAAAAGTTCCAAGTTTTAGAATTGTTTTGTTGTTTGTGTACTATTACTAGCTTACATACCAAATTTGAGCTTTCTAGGACTTCAGGAAGAACCTTAGAATATTCATGCTTATGAAAAAAAAAATTTTTTTTTTGGGGGATTGGGGGGTTCTTTACTAAAAATCCTGAGATACGTATTTTATTATTTATTACAAGGATTCCCTATATCAATTTTCAGAACTCTAGCATCAAAATTTGCGGAAGTCTCGTACAAACTTCCATCCCCTAGTTTAAGGGGTTGGAGGGTAAAAGTTCCAAGTTTTAGAATTGTTTTGTTGTTTGTGTACTATTACTAGCTTACATACCAAATTTCAGCTTTCTAGGACTTCAGGAAGTACCTTAGAATATTGATGATCATCAGTGAGTCAGTGAGTAAGTGAGTCAGTGACGAAATCGGGGTATTTTAGATATCAATAAAATCTAAAGTATAAGAGCTATGCCATTGAAACTTTATAGGTTTAATAAGTCCACCACTGACATCATATCCCGAAAATTTTGTTTATCTGGTATAATCCAAACCCAAGTTATGAAGGTTCAAAAATACGACGAAGTGCTTCGAGAAAAGGTAGGTAGTGCCCTTGCGCTTCGCTTGGCTCGTCTTGGCGGGGGCACTCCCGTGCCCCCAGATTAGTTTGGGTATAGATTGACACTTGTAGGCACTTACAACCATGTTGTATATTTATACGATGTAACATTACAAAAAACAGCAATAGAAATCAGTCAACATCCTTACAGTACAATTCATATAGATTAATCAGTAGTAAAAGTGTAGACAATAGATTTTATTATCTGCGTTTGATATTGATAGCGTCAAAGCTCATATTATTGTTTTTCCCTTAAAAATGGGTACTTAATTTAGCAAAGCGAGAACAAATAAATACCGGTTCAACAGCATGAGTAACCAGCCCAATAGATTACAATCTCTTGGCATACAAACAGCCATGTTACTTGTTTTTATATATTACTATCTGTGCCCCGCGGTTTCACCCGCGTAAATGTCGATCCCGTAGGAATATCGGGATAAAAAGTAGCCTATATGTTAATCCAGGGTGTCAGCTCAGCTACCTCCATATAAAATTTTATCAAAATTGGTCCAGTCGTTTGAGCGTGAAAAAGTAACAGTCTATGTGGTTCTTTCCTCAAAAGACCATCTCAGACATCGATCTACAATGGTCTTCATATAACCTGACCAAGATCATGTCTGGGCTTTAAAAGAGACTGTGACCACTGAGTTTGTTTCGGCCTTTCTTCTCAGAGCAATCAGATAGGAAACGCCGACCTCATCCAGTTTTAAAAAAACATGATTGACGTGTAAAAGTGTTTGTACAAACCTACTTATAAAATTAAAATCATTTATAATTTATGTATCATTTCATCATCATCATCATCATCATTTCAGCCGAAAGACGTCCACTGCTGGACATAGGCCTCCCCCAAGCACTTCCACTTCGACCGGTTCTGTGCTTCTCGCATCCAACGGGTTCCTGCGGCCTTCACAAGGTCGTCGGTCCACCTTGTGGGAGGCCTTCCAACGCTACGTCTTCCGGTACGCGGTCGCCACTCCAGAACCTTTCGGCCCCATCGGCCATCTGTTCTGCGAGCAATGTGCCCTGCCCACTGCCACTTAAGTTTGGCAATTCTTCGGGCTATGTCGGTTACCTTGGTTCTCCTGCGGATCTCCTCATTCCTGATCAATCATTAATTAGTTTAATTATCATTTAACAAACATAAAACACACACACAAACTTTCGCTTTTATAATATTAGTGTGATTATAGTAACAACTTATGCGGATACTGGTTCTGGCCCTTTTTTCCGCTCTTTGATCAACGAGAAAAACTCGACTTATAACGTCGATACTATCAATCCTTCTTTATAGGAACATTACAATATTTCCATCCTTATATTTTATGATTATTTTTAGATATAACTTTTTCATATAAAATGTTATTGCTCTTGTAATCACATCGCAATGATTGAGAGCTATTTGTTAGAAACGGAGTGATGTAAGGAGATTAACAACGAAAGTTTTGCTATTAATAACTTTATTGCTTTCATTAATGTTATTCGCTTTTAGCAGTATTTTTGCACTAACTTTAACGACATAATGACTAATAGATTTATTGGTGACGACAACAGACTATGTTATTTATGAGTGTGATTTTCGATGTAAAATATGTCTATAAATAAGGTTGAAGGAATAATATTTTTGTCGCAAAGTTTGCGATACTTCATGGTGTATTTTGGGATAAGTATTCTTCGGTTTAGTTGATGTTCTGTTACTTTTTTTGGCTAAGAATTAAGGGTCTGTTGCATAACCTTTAAAAAACTTATTTGCGATACGTTCCAATCGATTTTGTTCAATTTTGATTGTGAAAATTCTAACCTTTGTTAGATATTTGTTAATCAATCTACATTATTGCTTTAAACACTAGTGTACTTTTTCTGCCCATGTTTGCAAATAAATTATGTGAATTTGTATTCTTTTAATTACATCTGGAAATTTTGAAACAGGTCCTAAGAGTCTTCAGGACTTTCCATCTGCCAGATAAGGCACCAAAAAACATGTTGTTATTATAAAACTCATGACTAAAATATACTAAGTACCTGTCTGGCTTAAGGCCTGACGTCACAGCTGTCGCACCGATATTTCATGCTTGACACAACGTCACGTCACTTATTTAAATTCTCAGGATACAACACAGGTTTTCTTGTTCCGAAGTTCTGAACTGTATTTTTCTCACTTGTAGTTTTATACTACAGTTTGAGATGTTTCTTACAATAAAATTATACTCTGAGATTTTTAACTCTTCCATTGGGACACCATAAGCTGAAAAAACTATTCCTCATCATAATATTCCTACTCTTGGCCCATGTTAAAACTATTCTTAAGAAATACAATATATGCCTCAGGCATTAAGTCCGCCGTTGTACAGTATTTCTTTTACTTGTGCATAAAGTTTTAATAAATAAATAAATATTTTATGTCTCGCGGCAGTGTTCCTACTTGCTTTGCCTTACTGACCATGATTCCTTTCTTTGGTATTGACCGTCAAGTCATTCAGCTTCTTGAGATCTGAATTGAGCTACGCAATTACTGATAAATGCGTGCACTGCCTGGACAGTCTTTCCTCAAAATACCATTTCAGAGACTGATGATGATGATGAATCTACATGCTCTTCATATGACCTGATCAGGATTATGTCTGGACTTTAAATGAGACTGTGACCTCTGAGTTTATATCAATGTTTCTCCTCAGAGTAGTCAGATGTCGGACAGGAAACACCGACATCATCTAGTTTTTAAAATATTATTGACGTATATAAAATTGTTTGTCAAACCTACTTACAGAAATAAAATCGTTAATCATTTCTTTTTAACTCCAATTTAGTCATAAATGAAATATAAAACACGAAATAACGCGCCTGCTGGGTAAAATCCCTGCTTTCAAAATAGTGAAGAAAAACATCGTGAGGAAACCGCCATATCCTAGAACCAAAAATTCGAAGACATGTGACATCTACCAATCCGCACTGGGCCCGCGTAATGGATTAAAGCCTAACAAAGAGAGGAGGTCTGTGTCCCAGCAGTAGAAACATTATAGGCTGATTATGTATAGTCAAAAAACTTTAAAACAACACATTTTCAAATTCATTTATTTCTTGAACACAGGGTACAGAAGGTGTTATAATACATAAGATCCGAGCTGTGCCCCGCCAAAAGGCATGCAAAATATCAAAGGTTTCTCAATACAACAATACTCAAAATTAACAAAATTATTTAGTATGTCATAAATCATGAGAATAGATTGAATTTAGTTAACAGGTACCTTCCCTTATTCTCAATATCCTTTACAACTACGTAAACGACTTTATCCTAATTCTAATATTTCTTCTCCACCAACCCTGATATCTTCGCCATCCAAGCCAATAATTCTCTATTCTGCTGCTGAATAATGTAAACGATTTGTACCGTCTTAATAGCCAAAATACCTATGTCACGCTTAAAAGGGACGCGATAAACGCCAAATACAGGGTTTCGAAGCTTTCACGGACAAACCCATTAATATTAATGAAGCTTAGAAGTATTCCCTTCCTGTATTCCGTCAAATCCAAGAGCAGTTGATACATGTAAGCGTTTCCGGGGTAATTTTTTTTTGTATTACTTTTATGTTTTGGATTTTGTTCTTGCGTGGTTTTTGTAAAGTGAACATTTTTAGGGTTCCGTAGCTCGTACAAGGAACCCTTCTAGTTTCGTCATGTCCGTCCATCTGAATGTCTGTCCGAGGTTTTGCTAAGAGTCCGTTAGTACTAGAAAGCTGTAATTTTGTAGGAGTGTGTATAACAATTATAGTTTTGGAAAATATTTTTTTTAGGGTAGCTCCCCTACATGTGAAGTGGTGATGAATATTTTTTTCGTCGTCTACCCCATCGTGTGTATCGTTGATAGGTCTTCTAAAATGACTTGGGGGTTGCTAAAATTATTTTTCGATTTAATGCTCCATTTACGAAATATTAAACTTTAAAGTGCAAATTTTTGTTCCAGTAGTCAAAAAAAAAAGTAATTTAAAAAAATAAAAAATAATTTAAAAAGGTTTAGGTTTTAGAGGGGGGGCCCCCCTCTATAACCTAAACCTTTTTGAAGTCGGTTTTATTTTTTAAAAATTTAACAACATTATAACATCGTCCTCCTTTTTTTTTTTTTTTCCGGGGTGGAAAATCCTCATGGATGTCCGACGCCCTATGTCTGTCAGACTCTTACCGACTAAAAACTCTCGGGAACATACGATCTTTCCGCAACAACATCATCCTCCTGCCCTGACCTCAAATTATTTGAGGTTAGCGCAGTATATCTTCCTCTTTCATACGTCTCAATTTCATGAACAACCCCACAAACACATTTATTAAACTAAACTGTTCCCTCCATGTCTGGAAACAAGGGCTCAATGCAAAAACTTCAAATCTGAAATACGTCATTCAATCAATCATGGCGGACGCGACGGTTGCTAGTGACACGCTGTTTGCTAACAGGTAATAAATTGTTGCTACACAAAAATGTTTCCACCTGTATTGTGTAAAATGATTTTCTTTTAATGTGTCTGTTATTTTTGTATTGGATTATTGTTTTTCGATCTGCAGAAGCTAAGCTTGTGGTTGCATATACTCGTAATTTATGATAAAATCATCTGGCGAATGCAATTATTCCTCAAAAATTACCTGCGATGATGAAAACTGAAATCCTGTAATGTTTACCGCTGAAGTTTTAATTATTATTCCAATTCTATTTAATACGCCATTAAAGGATGATGCAAATTTTGGTCCCACCCTCCAATAGCTACATGTTATACATCGTTGGATAGGTATTTTTGAGCTGAACAAAAGTTATTATGGCACCAAGTTCCAAATCTTAGTCCGTTCCGAGTTATACTTTATTAAACATGGCAGTTTAAGCAATAACCAAATATTGCTTGTTTCGTAATATATTGCATTTTTGTGCATATTATACGTAGTAGATACTAATTATGATAGAACTTCACTTGCAGGTAAGTTCGTTTAATCACTAATTATAATATGTAGCTTAGCACATGCACGAGTCACGACTAGAATCAATTCTATTTTATCGTAATTTTTGACGTTCAAAAGTGCCTTTTATGTGCCTATATGAAATAAATGGTTTGACTTTGACTTGCATGCACTTTAGTTTAAACCTAAAGGGTTTAGGGACAGCTTGGGCGATATAGAAGCTTGTGGTTACGAATTGTATCATGTATGTTTAATAATGCATAACTCTGAACGGACTAAGATTTGGAACTTGGTGCCATAGTGACTTTTGTTCAGCTCAAAAATACCTATTCAACGATGTATTACACGTAGCTATTGGAGGGTGGGACCAGAGTTCATACAAATCCTGGCATCGTCCTTTAAACCCCACTCATAACTGTGATACCAGATGATTAATATTTCATTAAATGACATTACATTCAGCAAACATTCAATCAATAACTTCGAAATGATAGTAAAAAAGCTGTCGACGTGAAAACGACTGCACCCGTTATCCCCGAAAACAAAATAAACTTTTGTATGAACGAACAAAAAACAGTAAAACGTCGACTCATGAATGTGGACGAATGGAACGGAGTAAAAGGAGAGTAAAATTGTACCGAGAGCAAAATTGTACCGAGAGCAAATTTTTCGCGCGGCCAACCGCAAGGGATGTGGGGAATGGATAGCGAAACTTGTGCTCGTGTGTGTACGGGTATTCGTACTATTAGCACAAATCTTCTCAATTCAAATTATGATTTAAATGACATAATGTCTTTTGAAAGTGGGACGTTCAAATTACCTTTGGTGCACAGTGACCATTTTGAAGTCCAGCGGTCCGGCTATGAGGTTGATGAAATAGATGTGATCGAATTAGTTGTAGGTCGCAGATAAGAATAGGTTGGCGCAGTGGTTAAGCGATTGACTGCTGCCCTGCGTGTCGCGGGTTCGATTCCCGCACGGAACAAATATTTGTATGACCTACAAGTAGTTGTTCCGGGTCTGGCTGTTTGTGTATGTGAATTTAAATGTTTGTAAACGCACCCACGATACAAGAGAAAATCCTAGTGTGGGGCAACGTTTAAAAAAAAAAAAATATTACACTTGAGAAGAGATTTGATGAAGACACAGCAGAATTCAATGTACTGCATGTGTTTTGCATTTACAAAAAACAAAATTGATGTAGGCGATGATCATAAGCAAGTCTATAAAGAAGTCATATTGATCGAATCTGAAGAAAGATTAACGTTTACTCAAAAACATCAAAGAATTCTTCAAGTATTTGTCAGTGCTCCAAAAATTATTTACATTATTTTACATAAAATTGGGGTCATTCTCACAATAATACTTTACACACACCCGTATAATACTCCTGAAAACAAAATGATACTACAGGTAACCTGAAAACTGATCGTGAAGCTATAGTGGGTGTAAAACTTTTACTGCCCGGCCATCCGTAACCCTGTTATATAGATATACCACAGAATAATTCGATTGTCTCGACCGGTGCGTCGACGGGTGAATGTAACGTTAAATCTTTGTGACCTGAACGCGGGAATTTTAAGTTATACGATATACATTGCTGTTTTTGTTCGTAATAATGCTATGGGAATCAATGTGCGGATTGAGATGAAATAAGGAAACAAAGAAAGAGGTCGCTGTGTTAGTGTTTGGAATAGTTATTGGAGGTAAAATCTTGCGTTCGATAAATCGTAATAAATTTTTATAATACCGCTGCTGCTGCTGCTGCATTGGTGAACTAGAAACTATTTTTTTGTAAAAGGAGAATTCACAAAGTAATGGTACTCAAATTTTTATGCACAGAACTTCCGGAGCTTTCACAAATGGCCTCATTTTATATCCGTCTTGCATTAAGTATCGAAACCGTAAGAAAGCTATATTCTTATTCATATTTTCAACTTTAAATTGAACCGTAGCTGCCGCTAAGTTTATTTTCCCCAACTATCATGCTGCTGCTATATTATTAACTTTCAACTACGGAACTCCAGTCCATGCTTAAGAAAAACTTCAACAACTTTTAAAGTTTTTTCAACCCATTTAAGAAAAAATCTCTATTTATATTCTCCTTTTTAAAACAAGCAGGGATATAAAAGTCATTTTGCATGTACATCGCTCGTAAATCACTGAACTAGCTTTAATGGGAGTTTTTAAATTGCAATACTTCTTCGTAGTGACCGAGGAAGATTCTTTGACGTGATTCCTTCCCTGAATTGGTCGGGAAATTAGTTTGTGTCCATGCTTTACTTTTAATGGTTTCCATAATGGTGACACAGCAAAGCAGTGTTTAGTAAGACCCCGAAAGAGTTGCTGGGATTAGCTGTGTAGATGTGATATGGAATGGAAATCAAATTTGTTATTTCAACATCGATATTTGACATTCGAGAAACATTTTTCCTCGAGTGGAATTTTTATAAACCCTCTCTTAGTGGATACCAGGTAGGTATCGACTAAGAGAGAGTTTATCAAAATTCTTCACAAAGAACACACGCTCCAAATTTCATGTCTCTAGGACCAGCGGTTTAGGCTGTGCGTTGATATATCAGTTAGTCAGGACTTTGAATTTTATATTTATAGATGATAAGCTGGATCAACTGATGACTTGAAGAAGACAACCAGAGTAAACTAGCTAACTAGAGTTGAACGTGGAAATCTATGACTTTAGGATAGGAGGGAGCTGCAATACACATGCTGTAACAGACAGCTGTGCCGCTGGGAGTTTGTTGCGCCACTTCTTCATTCCAGCTAAAGCACCAGAAAGTGGTGAAGGGCTATTTTGGTAGACTGTCTAATGTAATTTTTACGTTTAAACAGTGCTGAATTTTCAGTCTAGTTTGTATTAATGACTTTTGACTTTTTCATCAGTGAACTAGTTAAGTTGATTGAAGTCTGTTATATATTATAACTATCTACTATATAAAAAATGCCATCAAAAACATAACTTGTAAAAAAAGCCAAGTCTCGCAACTCAGTTCTTCTACCGTAAAAAGTTGTGAGATCCATGAAATACCAAGTCGGTTAATTTATTCACTCCCTACTTAAGGAACCTTCTGTCTTAAGTTATTACATAATTTGCTAACCTAACAACATCTTGTAGTGACCATCATTAATAAAAATCTTCTGTTTTATATAAATAAATTGACTTGGCAATCGCACTGTGAGATACATTGTGTTTTCATGCGATGGCGATGGCCAAGTCAATTTATTTATTTAAAACATAGAAGATTTTTAATATTGATGGTCACTACAAGATGTTGTTAGGTTAGCTAATTATGTAATAACTTAAGACAGAAGGTTCCTTAAGTAGGGAGTGAATAAATTAACCGACTTGGTATTTCATGGATCTCACAACTTTTTACGGTAGAAGAACTGAGTTGCGAGACTTGGCTTTTTTTACAAGTTATGTTTTTGATGGCATCTCACTTCTTTTTGTAGATAGTCCTACTTTTTTTCCTTTCCGGTACCTTTTTATTAACTTTTTATTTTTAACATAATCCGTTGACCATTTTACAAGTTACCTTTGATCATAATTATATCTAGGTACCTATCTACACTTATTATTCCATTATATTATATACTAGCTTCCGCCCGCTTCTTCGCTCGATAAAAAAACTAACGCAAGTCCTTCCCCGGGATGCAATCTATCTCTCTGCCAAATTTTATCGAAATCCGTTCAGTGGTTTAGGCGTGAAAAGGTAACATACAGACAGACAGACAGAGTTACTTTCGAATTTATAACATTAATATAGATAATTGTTATTTTCCTCGCTAGAGAGCTCCGATAAACGCGTGCGATCGCTGCTAATCTTAAAGTGCTAATAGGGCGAAGCGCGTTTTTGTTTTTTGACTATGGCATCTCGTAGTTGACCTTATTCTTCTTCTTAGCGTGTCGATAGCAATCTAAATGGACTTGGCTCAGAATTCGGCTACTTGTTTGGCGCCTTCACCAGCGTCCATCAGTTCCTGTAACGTGCAGCTGACAGGACACGCAGGACACGATATTAAGTGTCCCATCGTTCGTGGGACAGCACCACATTTACACTCCAAGGCGGAGTCGTCTATGAATCTCCGCCTGAACAGGTTTTCCTTGCTTCGGCCAACCTGGGTCCGGAGTCTGTTTAAAGACTTCCAGGTTACCCAAGGTAACTCATGTCCAGGTGGGAGGTCTTCAGCAGGTGGGAGGTCTTCAGCGGGTGGGACGAACGGTTGGGGTAAGGAAGCACTGTCTCGCCACAGCTTCAGTCTCTCTTGTGATGGTTCGCCAGTGAGTGGGACGACACACTTTAAAAAACTGTTTCGACTTTTCAGCCTTTGTGGCACAAGGATGTTGTCGTGTGTCGGAGACCATTTGGCTCTTTCGCTGGAGCTTGCCACCGCTCTGCAAAGCACTGGTGGCGCTATTCCTGCTAGTGGATACAGCATTTGTACCGGGGTTGGTTTTAGGCAGCCAGTGATGATCCGGCACGTTTCATTCAAAGCTGTATCCACCAGCTTTGCATGGGCAGAACGGCTCCACACGGGGCACGCGAATTCTCCCGCAGAAAAAGATAGCGCCAGTCCAGTAGTCCGCATAACTTCAGACGAAGGACCCCATTTCGATGAGACCAGTCGACGAAGAAGACTGTTACGAGTGTGCACCTTCTGCTTGATATTTTTGCAGTTTTTGCTGAATGTTAAAGACCTGTCCAGGGTAATACCAAGATATTTAGGGGAGTTGCTGAGCTCGAGGTACACCCCACCCCAAACGATGAGAGGTCGTGACTACTTAACCGTACTATCCTGTCGTTGCCATAGGTAAACTCACCAGCGCAACCGCTATGTCCCTACATTTTAAATCTGTAATATCTTCAAAAATATTCATTTAAATTACATGCTTCAAAGGGCCAAATTGATCTATAGTAAATGCACAATGTATTTAAGGTACTTAATTGGATATAGATTAATGCTGTATTGCTTAAAATCGCTTCGTAAACAAGCCACTATTTCTCGTAAAAAGTAAAGGATAAAAAATGGTTATTGTGGGTTATCCCTAACAGATAGACATATACCATCGCGGACTTTTTTGTAGACCTTTTTAAGGTGTGCAATACTGTAGTACATTATTTTGATCTATCTCGTAGGGTTCAGCTAGCTTTTGCAATATAAGCGCAAGAAAATCTGTTTATTTACGACATCACATTAGAAACCTCTAAAATTATCAGTGTTCCTCTACTATATTATGCATGTATTATACAAATAAACCTTCCTTTTGAATCATTCTATCTATTAAAAAAAACTGCATCAAAATCCGTTGCGCAGTTTTAAAGATCTAAGCATCCATAAGGACAGACAGACAGCAGGAAGCGACTTTGTTCAGGTACACTGATTCATTAACTGCAAATGTAACTTTGTAATTCTATATATTTATATGGGATTACAAAGTTATTTATGCAGTTGGTGTATCTAGAAAACTGGAACGAAATTGCAAAATATTTTAATTTTTCCTTAATTTATACACTAAACGCTAATTGTGTTCTAAATTTGAAGCTTCTATGTCTGCTAGAAGTGCCTTAGAGTTTTGATGATCGGTCAGTCAGTCAGTCAGTCAGTGAGTGACAAAATTAAGAAACTTTGACTAGTTATAATTCTTAAACTACTGGTTCAAATTGAATGAAATTTGAAATATACCGTGTTTATACAATACCTGCTTGATTACTGAAAATTCAGGTCTCTAGTTTTATCCACAACGAAGTTATAGGGGGTCGAAAATGGCCTGAACTGCTTCGAGAAAAGGATGGTACGGCCGTGCCGCTTTTTGCTCGACTTGGCGGGGGCACTGCCGTGCCCCCCGATATTTTCCGAGACACTTACTCTTAACTTCGATAAACTCGCGATCTTCCCTACAAACTCCTGTTCCCCTAATAACAATTTAGATGACAAACCTGACAACCAGAATTTCTTCCTCGTTCATATTTCAACATAGAAAAGGTAGTCTGAGGTGGTTCATAAATAAAAACGGGTAGTCAAATAACACACGTCAAGCCATCCATCTTTCCGTATGAGACAAAACCAATAAACTAGAGTACCTACCTATTCTATCAGCAGATGAAACTGGTGCTATAGAAAAATATGTTTCGAAGTCTTGTTTATATTTTTAAGAAGTTACTTCGCGTTGAGGTGATCAACGTTATTTATGTTTACAAAGGTAATGAGACCACATAGAATATGCTGAGATGCTGCTGAGTTAGACATCCTAGGTTGATTCCCAGTTCGAGTAAAGATCCATTGCAAGCGTGACGTAGTGTTGTCGAGTAATATAACTATACTAGCAGCGCCCCGCGGTTTCACCCGCATAAGTGTCGATCCCGTGGAAATATCGGGATAAAAACTATACTATGTCCTTTCCCGGGATGCAATCTATCTTTCTGCCAAATTTTATCGAAATCCGTTCAGTGGTTTAGGCATGAATAGGTTACAGTAGCGAAGGTTCATTCATACTCATAAAATAATCAAAATCTTAAAATGGATACTTACATTGCTAGTGCTTCTTGTGAAACAGTTTTCCTTCGTAAGGTGACGTCCTTAGGTCCACCCGTCATCCCTTTACCACCATTTTCAGCCAGGTAAACCGGTGACTTTGTTTGACGAGTTCTGTAAAAAACCGACTTCCAAAAAAAACACTACAAACTGAAAAATAACTTTAATTTCGGAAGTCGGTGTCTTAGGGATCAGTATTTTAGTTTTTGCCACCGACTTCCGAAATTGAAGTTATTTTTCAGTTTGTAGTGTTTTTTTTTGGAAGTCGGTTTTTTTTTTGTTAAAAAGTTTTTATTTCTCGCTTTTTAGTGGGTCTGTATAAAATTTATCTAAGTTACAATAGCCTAATGTCAACTTGCCCATCGCCTTTTTATAAAATATTCCTTTTCTCGATGCAGGGACGTTAATTGTTGAGGAGTTCTCCTTTTATTAGTTTTTAGATTAGATGCTGATAATTCTGGCTGCAGCATCAAGCCAGACTTATGTCAACATTGCATTGAACTTAAAATTAGTCCTGTTTAAAATGAGCCCAAACACGACTACGGTGCTGTAATTTCAAGGTTTGTACTTTTTCTGATGCTCCTGGCTTCAGCATCAGGTCTTCGGTGTTCCTCAGTAACAGTACGTTTATCCACATATCGAGCCCTTTTCAATGAGCCTAAACACGATATATCTGCTGTTAGTTGTCGAGGAGTTAGGTGGCATCAGGTCATGACTTGATGATCATGAGACCAAATGTGGCAAATGCCCTATCAAACATCAAAACAATTTACTAAAAAACTTTTTAACAAAAAAAAAAACCGACTTCCAAAAAAAACACTACAAACTGAAAAATAACTTTAATTTCGGTAGTCGGTGTCTTAGGAATCAGTATTTTAGTTTTTGCCACCGACTTCCGAAATTAAAGTTATTTTTCAGTTTGTAGTGTTTTTTTTTGGAAGTCGGTTTTTTTTTTGTTAAAAAGTTTTTATTTCTCGCTTTTTAGTGGGTCTATTTATAATTTATCTAAGTTACAATAGCCTAATGTCAACTTGCCCATCGCCTTTTTATAAAATATTCCTTTTCTCGATGCAGGGACGTTAATTGTTGAGGAGTTCTCCTTTTATTAGTTTTTAGATTAGATGCTGATAATCCTGGCTGCAGCATCAAGCCAGACTTATGTCAACATTGCATTGAACTTAAAATTAGTCCTGTTTAAAATGAGCCCAAACACGACTACGGTGCTGTAATTTAAAGGTTTGTACTTTTTCTGATGCTCCTGGCTTCAGCATCAGGTCTTCGGTGTTTCTCAGTAACAGTACGTTTATCCACACATCGAGCCCTTTTCAATGAGCCTAAACACGATATATCTGCTGTTACTTGTCGAGAAGTTAGGTACTCTGCAGACTATCCTGACTGCAGCATCAGGTCATGACTTGATGATCATGAGACCAAATGTGGCAAATGCCCTATCAAACATCAAAACAATTTACTAAAACAGTCCTTGCCTGTTCGAGTAACTTCTTACTATTAAGGAGTTGCACCTTCCATCATCAGCCCAGCTACCTGAGATGGTGACAACCATACACAAATACACAAGATACTTCATAAAATATGCGAAAAACAATAAGTGAGCCTACAAAATTTGAGGGTTGCCCTCGATTTCTCTAAGATCCCATCATCAGATCCTAACTTGGTGACAATGGGACCACCTCAGAACTATCTACTTTCGAACAAAAAAAGAATTTTGAAAATCCGTCGACAATTGGCGGCGTATTCGATGAACAAACATACAAAAAAAAAAAAAAAACATACAAACATCCGAACATAGTACCTCCTCCTTTTTGTAAAGTCGGTAAACAGTCCTTGCCTGTTCGAGTAACTTCTTACTGTTAAGGAGTTGTACCTTCCATCATCAGCCCAGCTACCTGAGATGGTGACAACCATACACAAATACACAAGATACTTCATAAAATATGCGAAAAACAATAAGTGAGCCTATAAAATTTGAGGGTTGCCCTCGATTTCTCTAAGATCCCATCATCAGATCCTAACTTGGTGACAATGGGACCACCTCAGAACTATCTACTTTCGAACAAAAAAAGAATTTTGAAAATCCGTCGACAATTGGCGGAGTATTCGATGAACAAACATACAAAAAAAAAAAAAAAAAAACATACAAACACCCGAACATAGTACCTCCTCCTTTTTGTGAAGTCGGTAAAAAAAATGGAACAAAAACTGAACTTTCCGATGAAAACGGATATTTCAGAGCTATACCATTTTAGGCAAACGACGGCATTTTAGTCGCAATATCCCTTTTGTTTGTTATATCACTATAATTTTATTGTGATGTATATGTTATCATCTGTCTCGCCTTTTCCCAACTATATTGGGGTCGACTTCCAGTCTAACCGGATACATCTGAGTACCAGTATTTTACATGGGGCGACTGCATATCTGACCTCCACAACCCAGTTACTGGGTAATACGAAATCCCTTGGTAAGACTGGTTGTCAGACTTTCGGGCTTCTGACGACCCGTAACCACTGTCAAAGATCCAAGAATGACAGCCGGGACCAACGGCTTCACGTACTTTCCGATGCACGGCGGGATCTTTGTAAGTAAAGATAGTCACCCATCCACGGACCAGTCGCGGCAAACGTAGCTTAACCTGATCGATTGACGCGTGCGGCTGATATTACTTAGCCACAAGACCCCCCAGTGTGATGTATATGTATCATCATAATTCTCCTGTCTCTATTCCACTTCATTTGAGGTCGGCGCAAAATGTATTTTTCTTCCATACTTCTCTATTAGTCGTCATCTCGATAGTCACCTCCTTTCTAGTCATAATAACTTTCATACTGTTCATATATATATATTCTTGTATATGTATATCACTATCATTTTATTCCCTGAAAGTGATGACGAAACACGTCCCGGTATCGTTTGCAGCGCTCTCGACATTTTTATGTTGCGAATATATACTTACAATGTCAGTAATCCTATTAGTTTATATCTGTTGCTGACAATTTACTGTGTGGTGTAATTATTTCACTCATAATGTGTATTGTACGGCCTGCTCTGTTATTTCCATAGTAATGTAAAAAACAGTTACCTATTTCACATTGCAGTACATTGATAATATTTTGTCTATGTTGCTAGGTTTAAGTCTTACTTAAAATAATAAGGGTATGTAAATCTTTTGATGGCCATATTTCTGACTAACGAGACTAAAGTCATGACCACTGAATATACACTGACTCACAAAATTATTGTAGTCGATTTGCTGATTTCCCGTCTGACAGTAGTTATAATCGAGAATAACGATTAAGATGGGCCATAGAAGGGTTTTGGCATATATTAAGAAAAGTCTGCGTACACATAAGAACAATATGATGAGTAGGTTGATTGAAATTGTAACATAAGTTATATTGGCTTCCCATTTACAAATGGATTGTGTCCGGTTTCATATAACAACAATAGATTTAGACGAAGACGTGTCTATTCTAGACAGAGATCCCAAATCAGAGAACGTCAGCCATTCAAATTCTGCTTATCTCATATGACGTGAGACAGGAATATATTCAAACGATGTCTAGACGATGAACGTTCCAATTGCCTTAGAGCTGTCTATGCATTTCACGACAATCGATCATCCGTCGACATTGCATCTAGATTCATGATGCATCAAACGTTTGGATATCGAAATAAAATCCGAACAAGCTAAGGTTTTGTTTCTGAAGTAGAACATTCACTATTTGAAGTGAAAACTTCTTTAGACTCTTATCTTTTTCTGCTGAACCATCACGCTTGGGCTGGTTACGCTGAATCAGGTATAATTTGCTCCAATGGGTTGGTGACGTTGCATCGGGTATAGTCTGCTCCAGTTGGTTGGTGACGCTGAATCGGGTGTATTCGGCTGGGGGTTCCCCCACAGAGCTTACTTCCACGCAGTAACCCCCGGGCAACGCCGTGTCTGACCACCGTAACGGAGTGGCAGACCGGCGGCTAAAGAGCTCTGTGACTTGCAGCAACAACAAGCGGACGGCTGCAAGTATGCCGAAAAGCAAACCCATGCGCGACGCCTCCGGGCGATTTTTAAACTCGCCTCGTCCCCCCCAGGACGAGGACGCAAATGGCCCTTACCAGGGCCACTCCACCGGCCCTTCTAAGGGCCACGCCGAACCTGGCCGCGCACCATCCGCGGCCAGTTTATCCAGTTTGCGGGCGGAGTTTTCGGACTCCGACGAGTCCGTCATGGACGCGTCGGCGGCCGAAAACGACCGCCTCCAGCGCAAGCGGGCCTACCTGAGGCTCGGGTCCGAGGGCTCCTCGGAGTCGGTGGGCAAGTCGAGGAAGAAGCCAAAGTCAAAAAAGGCTTCGACTCCGGCTTCGACCCCTACCCACGATGTGGGCCTGGTGGACGCCGAGCGTCAGTTAGGCCTGGCAAGGAGGGAGCAGCTGCAGCAGGACCTCGAGGAGAAGGTCGCTGCCAGGGAGCAGCAGGCGCGGACCGCCAGGTCGAGGGCCGGCTATGGCACATCCACAGTGCTGTACGCCGACCACTCCCTGGTGGAGCTGGAGCGCATGGCACTCCAGGACAAGGAGGAGGTACTGGAGGTCGCCTCCAAGTCCTCGAACTTGAAGGGGACCTTCCAGAAGGCCCTCAAATGCCGGGCTGCCAGTTTGCACGGCATTGTCCTGGAGCTGGTCAACCGGACGGCTACGGACGAGACGCGACAGCTGCAGGTGAGGGTGGATCGCCTGCAGGCGGAGGTCAGCCAGCTACACCAGAAGCTGGCTGAGGCCACAGCCCGGCCTGCTCAACCTGCCCCAGGTCCGGTGGTAGGAGGCTCCTCCTCCTCCACTTCCAACCTTGAGGATATAATCCGAAAGGTTGTCATGGAGGAGAGGGCCTTCACTAGAGCCTGCTTCGCAGGCATCGAGGACCGGCTCTTGCCGGAAAGGCGGCTCCGCCCGCCGCTAGCGGCGGATACGAGTCCGCCACCGAGGGAGCCGGAACCTGCGCCTCTAGCAGGCTCGGCATCGGGTGCGCAGCCCCAGGCCCCGAAGCCCTCCAAGGGCAAAGGCAAGGGCAAGAGGACCAAGGTGGCTCCTCAAACCCCCACCACAAGCGCGGAGGGAGTGTCTGGGCCGTCTGCCGCTCCAGCAGCCTCACACTCACAGGAGGAAGACGCCCTTCTTCCCTCCACCACCCCGTCCAACCAGTTGTGGACGGAAGTGGTCAGGAGAGGAAAAGGGAAGGGAGGGAACAAGTCAGCCCCCAAGCCCGCTGCGACTGCTTCGGCAGCCCAGAAGGCTCCGGCGGGCGGGAGGAAGTTGGTTCCTCCCAAAACTGCGGCGGTCGTGGTGACCATCACCCCGGAGGCCGCGGAGCGGGGCGAAACGTACGAGTCCGTCCTAAGACGGGCTCGTGCTAACGCGGATCCCTCCCGGCTGGGGATCGGCAACATTTCGTGCCGCCGCACCCAGGCTGGAGCCCGAATTTTTGAGTTTGGGGGAGAGCAGCGCGGCGCAAACGCGGACCTCTTTGCAACAAAGTTGAAAGAGGTCATCGCGGATGTGGCGACGGTCGCCAGACCGGTCAAGACCGCATCCTTGGAGGTGATCGATATGGACGACTCGGTCACCAAAGAGGATGTGGTGGCGGCCGTTGCCGCTGCGGGAGGCTGCAGCGCTAGCGCGGTGAAGGGGGGAGCCATCAGGCCCGGTCGCCGCGGCATGCGCGCCATCCGCGTCGAGTGCCCAGTCGCCGCGGCGGTGGCCGCCCTTAAAGCGACCAAGGGACGGCTGCTCGTGGGTTTCAGCTCGGCTGTGGTCCGGCCGCTTGAAGACAAGCCTGCGCGGTGCTTCAAGTGCTTCGCGCCGGGTCACACCCGATCTACGTGTCCCTCCAAGTCCGACTGGGGAGAGTCTTGCTTCCGGTGCGGACAGGAGGGACACAGGAGTGCCACTTGCAGCGCCACCACGCCACACTGCCCGGCGTGTGCTGCCAGTAGCCGCCCTGCGGGGCACAGGATGGGGGGCAGAAGTTGCCAGCCGCCCACGAGGAAGGGCATAGTGCCGGCGCAGGTTCGCCCTGTCGCCGCCACCGCCGCTGTCGCCGCCGCTGTAACTCCAGCTCCAGCGGCGGTAACTGAGGAGGGGGGTGCGATGTCGGAATAATGGTTTCCAATCATCGCATCCTCCAGGCGAACACCAACCACTGCAGAGCGGCCCAGGACCTGCTAGTGCAGGCCATGGCTGAGTGGTTGGTGAACGTAGCGGTGGTCGCCGAGCCCTACTCGATCCCCGGCAGTTGGCTGGGTGACGAGGACGGCTTGGTGGCACTAGCGGCGCGGTCCTCCACAGACTCCCCTCCCCTCTCGCTATTAGAGAGGGGACCGGGATACGTGGCCGCCGCGTGGGGAGAGGTAGCCCTCGTGGGCGTCTATTTCTCCCCAAACCGCCCTCTCCAGGACTTCGAGAACTATCTCGGAGTCCTGGCCGACGTGGTCGGCAGGGCGGCGCCGCGTCAGGTCTCCGTATTGGGAGACCTGAATGCCAAGTCGGTGACCTGGGGCAACCCGGCCACCGACCCTCGCGGGCGGGCGGTGGAGTTATGGGCAGCCTTCTCTGGGCTCTCCCTCCTCAACAGAGGGAATGTCCAGACATGCGTGCGGCGGCAGGGTGGCTCGATAGTGGACGTCACTTTTGCCACCCCTGCGTTGGCCGCGCGCGTGCTGAACTGGCGGGTGGACCTGGTGGAGACCATGTCGGACCACCGTTACGTGCGGTTCGACATCTCCACCGGTGGCCCCGGAGAGACGCGGCCCCCCTCGGGGCGGTCAGCGTTTCCACGGTGGGCTCTCACCCGCCTGGACAGGGAGGCGGCGGCGGAGGCGGCGTTTATCCAGGACTGGCTTTCGCCGCCCTCCGCTGGCCTGGACGTGGACACCGTGGCGGGACACCTGAGGGAGTCTCTGACCGAGGTGTGCAATTCTAGCATGCCTCGGTCAGGCCGACCGCTGCCCAATCGGGCGGTGTACTGGTGGTCGGTGGAGCTGGAGGGGCTTCGAGCGGCGTGCGTGGGGGCCAGGAGGGCCTACGCGCGGAGCCGGCGGCGGCGTCGACGAGACCACGCCCACGAGGACCACCTCTATGAGGTGTACATAGAGGCAAAACTGGTCCTCGAGCGGGCCATCGCCGACGCCAGGGACTCGGCGAGAGCGGAGATGCTGGAGGGTCTCGACAGGGATCCCTACGGGAGGCCATACAGGGCGGCCCGCAATAAGCTGCGCCCCTTTGGTCCCCCGGTCGCCGAGACCCTGGAGCCCTCATTCCTGGATGGGGTGGTTCAGTCCCTGTTTCCGTCCAGGGACAACTTCACCCCACCAGTGATGGACCCTCCGCGGGGGATGGCTCCGCCAGCTGAGGAGGAAGAGGAGGAAGAGGAGGCCCCTCCCGTCACGGAGTCGGAACTTAGCGCGGCGATTGTGCACATCCGCGCCAAGAAGACGGCTCCGGGCCCCGACGGTGTCCCGGCGAGGGTGGTGGCAATTGCCGCCACCCAAATGGAGGAGCGGTTTCGGGACCTCTTTAGCGCATGTCTTGCGTCTGGGAGGTTCCCGAAACCGTGGAAGGAGGGGCAGTTGTGCCTCCTTCGCAAGGAGGGCCGCCCTGCAGACTCGCCCTCGGCATACCGACCCATCGTCCTGCTCGATGAGGTCGGCAAAATGTTCGAGGGGATAATCGCTGCCCGCCTAAAGAGCCACCTGCGGAATGTGGGGCCGGACTTGTCGGACGCTCAGTTCGGTTTTCGGGCTGAGCGTTCCACAGTGGACGCGCTGGCCCGCCTTAAGGGCCAGGTGAAGGATGCGATGCAGGCGGGGGACGGATTGTTGGCGGTGTCATTCGACATAGCCAACGCCTTCAACTCTGTTCCCCACAGCACCATCCTAGAGGCGCTCCGATTCCACGGGGTGCCTCAATACATGCGGCGTCTACTGGCCAGCTACCTGGAGGATCGGACGATCATCCTCGTGAACAGGGCTGGCCAAGTCCGGCGGTACGCAGTCGAGGCCGGCGTTCCACAGGGGTCAGTCGTGGGACCTCTCCTCTGGGACGTCGGCTACGACTGGCTCTTGCGGGGAACTCTCCTCCGAGGCACGAGTGTCGTCTGCTACGCGGATGACACTCTCCTCACCGCCCGGGGGGAGAGTTTCAGGGAGGCGGCCAACTTGGCCTCGGCAGGCGGATCCTTGGTCGCAGGGAGGATCCGCCGCCTAGGATTGACGGTGGCGCTGCACAAGACCGAGGCCGTGTTCTTCCACGGGCCTCGGCAGCGCCAACCACTAGACGCCCACATCTTCGTGGAGGGCGTCCGAATCGAGGTGAAGGCCCAGATGAAATATCTGGGCCTTGTACTCGACAGCAGGTGGCGTTTCAGCCCGCATTTTAGCGGGCTGTCGACGCGCCTGCTGAAGACTGCGGGCGCCCTCTCGTGGCTGCTCCCCAACTTGGGGAGGCCCAGCGCGAGATGCCGGCAACTCTACGCCGGCATCTTGAGGAGTATGGCCCTTTACGGGGCCCCTATTTGGGAAGACTCTCTCCACAGGAGGGAGAACGCCGCCGCATTGCGGGCCCCCCAAAGGGCCATAGCCCAGCGGGTGGCGAGGGCCTACCGCACGGTCGGCTTCTCCGCGGCATGTGCTCTGGCGGGCACTCCGCCTTGGGAACTCGAGGCGTGGGTGCTCGCCAGAGTGTATGAATGGACGGCGGGGCGGAGGGCGAGAGGAGAACGCCCAGCCCCGCAAGAGCGGGAGGCCGTCCGGCGGGAGGCGAAGGACGCAATAGTCGTCCACTGGACGCGGGACCTCGCCGCCGCAGTCTTCGGCCGCCGAACCCTCGACGCGATTGGGCCGGTCCTGCGAGACTGGCTCGAGCGGTCGCACGGGTTCCTCTCCTTCCGTCTGGTGCAGGTGCTGTCCGGACACGGTTGCTTCGGATCGTACCTGCACCGTATCGGGCGGGAGGAGACGCCTTCGTGTCACGACTGTGGCGCGGCGGAGGACACGGCGCAGCACACTCTCGAGGTGTGCCCGTCGTGGTCCGAGCCGCGCCGCAGTCTCACCGCGGCGATCGGAACGGACCTCTCGCTCCCCGGCTTGGTCAACGCCATGCTAGGGGATGAGGGGTCCTGGGCGGCAGTCGCCTCCTTCTGCGAATACGTCATGTCCCAGAAGGAGGCGGCGGAGCGCGTGCGGGAGGAAGACCCTCTCGCGGCGCCGCTCCGAAGGCGGAGGAGGGGTCGAAGAAGACGTCAGTATGACAGTCATCTCCGACTCCTCCCAGGTGGAAGCCAGCAGGCGACGGGTGCGGGGGCACCCTCGCCTGTATTGCACAGGCTTCCACCAGTGCCGGACGGGAATGGCCAGGTGTTCCCGGCCATTCCCGTAGCCCCCCAGACGGGGGGACATGCGGGGCCCGCCAGCTAGGCGAGCATGCGCCGGGGGGTTGTGGATGCAAAGGCTGAGCCGGATTCCCATGACCTCCCCATCAAGGCGATGAGGGAACACCGCTGAGTTTTAGTGGGTATGCTGCCACCCTGGCAGGGAGTCCCACATACTCCGTCTCTTCCCCCGACGAGCGGAGATGCGTAACGTCATTTCTCAGCGAAAAAAAAAAAAAAAAAAAAAAAAAGGGTGTATTCGGCTCCAGTCGTAAGTTTTCACTCTTTAGATAATAATATTTAATAAGCAAAGACATTTTATTATTTCAGTTTTAAAATTGTTAATCTGCAAAGTCAATGAATTTGAGGATTAATAAAATGGAAGTAGCATGTGATGTTTTGTAAAAAAAACTGGCCAAGTGCGAATCGGACTCGCACACGAAGGGTTCCGTACCACAAGGCAAAAACACCGAAAAAACACGTTTGTTGCCCCCCTTAAATATTTATTTTGTTTTGTTTTGAGTATTTGTTGTTATAGCGGCAACAGAAATACAAAATTTGTGGAAATATTCAACTGTCTAGCTATCGCGGTTTTTGAGATACAGCCACCAACAGACAGATGGACGGACGGACAGACGGATGGACAGACGGACGGACAGACAGCGAAGTCTTAGTAATAGGGTCCCGTTTTTACCCTATGGGTACGGAACCCTAAAAAGTATTATAACTATTGTTATGCACGTTTCAGTAATCCGCTTACGATTTATCTCATTTTTTATGCTTAAATTCTAATAAATTACAGTTGAAGATTAAATCTTTATTGAGAAGTAGAGTTATACCACGAAAGGAGCTTCAATTGAGTTACCACTTCCTTAGTAAGATATTTTTATACAAAAAGGTTTCCTTATTTATTGAAAGCCAATATACCTTCATCGCTTTTAATGGTAGAAAGTTCTCCCTCGTAAACATTTAAAAAAGCCACCAAACATACGAGACCATTTCCAATAAAATTAAAATCGTACCAGCAATGTAAATCCCGTAATGGCACAATATAAACTATAAAAACTCGTATAAAACTCCAATAAAAAGCAGTAAATAGACTGTATAGTAAATAACTATTTGTAGTACAGGTAATGGGTGATGGTAATACTGCAATACGACCATCAAAATCTCACAATGGGCCGGCAATTACATCGTTTGAACGTTGGACCGATCGCCTCTATTCGTGCCGCGTTTAGATCGGGGGTAGTTGGTTATGTCGTATTAAATAATACTGTTTATTTACTTATTTTCAGCGAAATATACTATAATAGATTATACAAGCTAACACTTATATATTACTAACTGTGCCCCGCGGTTTCACCCGCGTAAATGTCAATCCATTGAGAATATCGGGATAAAAAGTAGCCTATACAGGGTTATTTGTAAAACACCAGCAACCTCTTAAGAGGTCATTGTACTCATCATTATGAACAACTTTTACTATGGGACCAAACCTGAAATCGCGAAAAAAAAATCAGCTGTTCCCTACATTTTGACGAATTAAACGAACATAAATGTAGGGAACAGCAGATTTTTTTTTTGCGACTTCAGGTTTGGTCCCATAGTAAAAGTTGTTCATAATGATGAGTACAATGACCTCTTAAGAGGTTGCTGGTGTTTTACATATAACCCTGTATATTAATCCAGGGTGTTAGCTACCTCCATACAAAATTTTATCAAAATTGGTTCAGCTGTTTGATCGTGAAGAAGTAACAAACATATTATAAACACACACACACGCACGATTTTTTGCCTTTATAATATTAGTGTGATGCACTTCTGGGCACGTTTCCCGATGACACCAATGCGGGCGAGTACTTCGATGGCTAAGTGTCCTTTTGTTTTATGATTATTTATATAGTTAGTCATTTATAAAGTATCTAGTGTAAATAGTTGTTACCTAATATAAAAGTTACAAATAAAATAAGAGATAATTCCTAATGAGCTTATATTTGTGCCGTTTCAGGCCGTTGTCGCATGTGATTCGTCGAACTCGATTTAACAGATTTTAATTAAGTTAATGCTTGTTCTACACTCATAGCCGTACAGATATTCCTTATCCTCTCACACCCCACGTGTCGAAGTAATTGAATGAACGCAGTGAAGTCATTGTTTTTACAACGACAATAGAACAGTGACAATAGTTGTGTACACTTGGTGTACCGTTGACGTTTCGAGCATTTTCTCTTATAATGTACACTTGGTGTACAGTGGATGGTTGAGGGGTTATGCTGTGACGTACTCGTACTACAGCCGGGAGTTGTTCTACTTTTACAAATTTTTTGCCGTTTATTATGCTCACATGACACTCTGTCGTTCATATGAATTAACTATTAGTTATAGTAACAAATACAACCGTAAATACGACACAAAAACTCATAACACACAAAATATGTTGAACATTCTCGAACTTCACATCTTAAATCCCTATGCTTCAGAAACCGGCCAAGTGCGTGTCGTACCACGCACAATAAAGGATTTATCCCACGAACAAACTTAACATTTTAGTTGAAAAATATATTCTCCCATACATTCCAACTGCAAATGCAAGTTGGTCGACTGTTACTCGTTAACTTACCTATAAGCTTACTTATCTGTGATAGTTTTCCATTTGACGTCGTTGTGTATTAGTGGCGTGAATTTTTTCACATTATGTAATAACTTACTCTAACTTCTTCTTCTTAGCGTGTCGATAGCAATCTAAATGGACTCGGCAAAGAATTCGGCTACTTGTTTGGCGCCTTCATCAGCGTCCATCAGTAACGTGCAGCTGACAGGACACGCAGGACACGATATTAAGTGTCCCATCGTTTGTGGAACAGCACCATATTTACACTCCAAGGCGGAGTCGTCTATGAATCTCCACTACTCTTACAAAAATTAGCACTTTAAAGACTAATATTCCGCAAACGGATCCCATCGACATCATGGGATACACGAGAAAAAATATCATCCCCATTTTACGTGTACGGGAGATAGGTTGCCAAATTACAGCTTTCTAGTACTAAGAGTCTCCAAATTACTAAGCCGCGGACAGATAGACAGACAGACGGACGGACATGGCAAAATTATAAGGGTTTCTTGTGACTACGGAACCCTAAAAATGACGACAAGCAATCATTTTCTAATAAAGAATCGACTTGTAGAAACCAATCCATCGATCAACCCACATTACCTTGCTAGGCCTCGTCTATGTCACAAAGGAATCCTCAAAGCCTAAACACAGACGGAATCGAACAATTGGAACATACGAAATCAAATTGCTCGTCTACTATCCAATCTAAACGGGCGTGGGCGAGTGGTTACAGCTACGTGAACGGATTGATCCGCACTCAGCAATTTTCCCACAATTCCCTGTTAGTGACTTCGTCATTTCGCATCGACTTGCCTCTAAAACAAATTTTAGGGGGGTTCTGGGAATTTTAACGGCATCTTGAAAGCTTCTTTGATACTTTATTGGAGTAATATTTGTTCGAGCTTTTAAATATTGTTATGTCTTTACGACTTGTAACATTCGAAAAGTGCTGATTCTCAGCCAAATTTAAAAAACTTTGGCTGACTTTTGGTTTTGTTTTTGACTTGTATACAAAAAAACCGGGCAAGAGCGAGTTGGACTCGCGCACCGAGGGTTCCGTACCATCATATGTTTTTAAATTTTCATCAGCGAGGCCTATATTCATCAGAGAATTTTAACACTGCGCACTGCGGTTTAGAATATTGCAATTTTGTGTCAGCGCCATCTCTTAACCGATAGTGGAACTAATGTAACTTTTGTTGATGATTTCTGAAAAAGTGTGATATTTAGAGACTTCGTTTTATTTTTCCTGTAATCTTTACATAAACTTCTATCACATAGAATAATTTTAGATTTTTCTCTTTGCAAACTTCGAAGATAAGGCGGGGGGAACGGTATTTTTTTTTACATTTTTCATCAAAAGTCGAAAACTATGATGCCTAAAAAAAAAGAAAACAAATTTTGAGAATGTGCAAACTCCGCTTTTTCATATAATACCCCACGTGCCCTAGTAGCCCCACTTCGAATTTTTCAGCAAGTTGATAGCATTAGTAGTTTTTCAGATATCCAGCCGTGACAGACAGACAGACTTAGTCTCACCAAAAAGGTTCCGTTTTTACCATTTTGATACGGAACCCTAAAAATTACATAATAACTGTTCTTTTTAACGTAAAATTAAATCTTTCAACAATGGGGAGATAGAAAATTATTACAAGAGGGCTAATACGTTGTTGACCAAAAAAAATCATTGGAATGCTTCAAGTGTCAATTTACCACGTCAATGCAATTGAAATAAGTAGCGGTAGCACTTCCCTGGACGAAACCGAAGCAAAGAGTTCTCACCCTTAATAAAAATCATCTTTTATTTTTACACCGACGACGCAACATTGTAAAACTCTGTTTATAGTTGCATTAATTACTGTCTTTTGATGTTAATTAAGCTCTCAGTTCACCCGCCTTTTGTTATTATTTACATTCCAAGAAACGCTAAATGAAAAATGATTTTACCGAGCTAAAGGAATTTTCCTTTTCTTTAGCGGGAAAATTCGATACGTCGATAGCAGTAGAGGCCATGTGCCACATTTGTAATAGTACAAGCAATAAATATTTGCTTGCGTTGTTATTGGGCGTGACACGTAGTAACCTATTTCCGGAATTGGTTTTACGATTATAAGGAAACTAGCAAAGCCCCTCGGTTCCACCCGCATAAATTTCGATCCCGTGAGAATATCAGGATAAAAAAGTATCCTATGTATTAATCCAGGGTGACAGCTACCTCCATACCAAGTTTTATCAAAATTGGTATAGCCGTTTGTGCGTGAAGAAGTAACAAACATACACACACTCACAAACTTTCGCCTTTAAAATATTAAGTGTTAATAACATGATATTAAATATGTGCTCTACCGTAAAGACAAGATTTGATTTATAATATCCGTGGCTAATATTTATTAAAGGCGAATAAACCAGGATAATGAGAAGCACAATTTTCGCTCTGAACACATCAAAATGAATTTACCAATTTCATACAAACTTTCAAGCCCTTGTTTTTCGAAAAGAAAGAACCGATTTTAATGAAACTTCATACGCATAAGCAAGATGCCAAGGTCTAAAAAGTTACTTAAGAACATTTTCGAAATGTCTTATTTAAAAAAAAGATAACTGGAAATCTCTGTTTTTATGGAAAATTTTAAATCGGTCTAATTTGGCTGTAACATTATTTTTCGAAAATGTTCATAAGTAACTTTTTAGACCTTTGTATCCTGCTTAAGCGTATGAAGTTCAATTAAAATCGGTTAATTCATTTCGAAAAACAAGGGCTTGAAAGTTTGTATGAAATGCCGTACGGCGTAAACGCTCTTAATCGTTACTGGATATTGTCAGTCTACATAATCCCACTCCTGGCTTCTCAAAGGTCAGTTTATGAGGCTATCGACTGCTTAACTGAGCTATCCTGTGGATGCTTCAATCAATTAGGGCCTCTAGCCAGGACATTAAACATAATTATGAACTATATGACTACCTGCTGAAAGCACCCTGTGTCGAGTACAGACTTCGGTTTATGGCATCCCTGGGAGACGTAAACGCCTTTTGCCATGACTTCCAGCTCTTTCGATCAAAGGCGGATCGCTGGTCGTTTGTTTTGTCCAATTTGTCCCATCATTAGTCGTTTGATCATTGTCATCACTGGTAACCTTGTTCTTCCCCCCTTGCCTTGTTGTTTCTCCCTTTTGTCCCAAGTGTCGATTCATCATTGTCCCTCATTACTTAAAGACGGCGTAACAACAATCATTCACTTCCTTTTCTTTCTAAATGCCGATTCAAAGCTTTTAAATATTCACTACTAGCTGCGCCCCGCGGTTTCGTCCGTGTAAATGTTGATCCCGTGGGAATATTGGGACGAAAAGTAGCCTATACATTAATCCAGGGTGTCAGCTACCTCCATACAAAATTATATCAAAATTGGTACAGCCGTTTGAGCGTGAAGAAGTAACAAACATAAAAACACACACACACACCCCCACTCACAAATGTTCTCCTTTATAATATTAGTGTGATTACGAAACCTTTTGTGTAATTTAATTGTACATTGTTTACCAGGAACTAGAGGGATTTACTATCACAGTTTGTCCTGTGATAATACCCTCTTAACAGAATCGAGTAAGTACGTGTACCTACAAAAGTTATTCTGTGAATCATCTCCGCCAGTGTTTTAACTTTCGCCTTTATCCTATCCTATGTGATAGAGACCTGCGTCCTTATCATGTCCATGTTAACTAATTACGGACTGGGGATCCCATGGCATACCCACAGCATAATCGTCTGAGTGAGAGGGAGTGAGCTGTCATCCACCACGTGGGCCCAGTGCGGGTTGGTAGATGTCACATGTCTAAAATAAAGGACCTGGGCGTGACCTTTGACACTGCTCTGATATTTAGAGATCACATCTCCTCTCTTGCCAAGGAATCTTTTAGGCGCCTGGGTTTTGTTTTGAGAAATGCCCGTGATTTTCAGAACCCAAATGTAATTAAGCTTCTGTACACCACTTTGGTTCGTAGTAAACTTGAGGCTGGTGCCTGTATCTGGCATCCCTACACAGCGACTCAAACGTTAACGTTGGAAAAGGTACAAAAAACTTTCTTGAGATTCCTACATAAAAAAGCGTTTCACTTCTTCCCTTTCATGTACCCTACTAATTACCTCCTGGGTATATTGGGCTTCAACTCGTTGGAGGTTAGATGTGGCTTTCAACAGCTCTCAGTAGCCTGCAAAACTTTCAGAGGACGCATCGACAGTCCTGAACTCCACGATCTTTTCTGTAGGCTGTTTGTTCCCGACAAATACATCGGACATCGCCAAAGCCGTCGACACAATCTGTTGGCACCGCCGTCATCAAAAACTGTCGCCAGAGCTGAGTCCCCTGTGTGTCGTACTCTAAGGATGCTTAATGCCCTCCTGGCCACCAATCCTGAATGTGATCTGTTTGCCGATGAATGGAGTAGAATTATGCGGGTATGTCTGATGTTTTGTGAGAAGAAGTATGCTAGGGTGTCCTCTATTGTTTTATGTTAGTATTTGAAATTTTGTATCTACCTTAGCTGTTTTTATTTTTATTTTTATTTTACTTTATGTTAATTAATGTAATTGGTGTTACCGTTTTTTAATTTTAATTAACAATAAACAATGTCTTCGAATTTTTCGTTCTAAGACATGCCAGGTTCCTCATGATGTTTTCTTTTACCGTTTTTAGAGCACCGGTGATGGGGGATCCCATATTAAAAGTACTAATTCAATATATTTATTTCAGCATTACGCTTTTTTGTGCTCAGCAACGTAACAAAATTTCAAAATAAACCAACATAAGCTTTGTGTATCAAATTCAATGAATTTCATAGCATTGTGATCAAAGCAATGTTTTGCGAATTTATTATTTTATTATTACGTAAACAAATTATTACCCACAGCTACGAATTCTAAACAAAAAAGACATCAAAGCTATATTCTACCTTTTTGAAATAACAATCGGCGTAAAAGGTTATTTTATAGTAGGTGGGTGAGTGCCTTAACATTATTAACACACTCTATGATATACATGTCGAAGCCAACTGGCTAAATTAGCCGCCTATATAAGCGCCTGGCCTTTGGAAGTAGTGCTCGCCTCGCTTCGCGCGCCTCGCACGCGGTTGATCACAGTTCTAACCTAACCTAACCCATTTGGTCAGGGTGCCCTGGCTTAGTTACTGCGACCAATTCGACCCGCGCGTGATTGCTTACCGTTCCAACCTAAACCTTCCAACTCTTAACTAAACGGCAAATTAAACCAGTTGGTATATATAATAATGAAGATCACAATGATTTTGACAGACTTATCAGTGGCATTAACCCAACAGCAACCATAATAGAATGTGAATAAGGATCACTTTGATTTGGACAGTGATGCAAAATCAGAGATAAATAGCTCTGCAAGTTCATTCACCGACGGCAATTGTTTTGAGTGTGCCACGGTTAAAGGTCATGTCAAGGCACACGTATCAAATCGGAAAGGGTTCGGTCCCGTATCGCCTTTCGTCTCGCCGTCAAACAGGCTTCAACCTAACGTAAGCACGTAACCAAAGCGGATCGGAAGCTCCGATACGTCGACTCGGCTACGGCTAGGCGACGCCGCGCTAACGGCTCGCCAACCGCTGGTTGATTGGTGCAGCAGGCAGACCGAAGGGGTGAGAGGGGCAAGGGTGAACGAAGAGACGTAAACTCGGGTATGGAGAGACGTAAGTGCGGGGACGACGAGCCGTAAGCGCGGGGACGACAAGCCGTAACGCACCGCAACGCGGTTCGTGAGTTTGTCCCGAGGCGAGGCGATTATGTTACGATTCCGATTAGTGTGCGTTGCAGTAGGGAGTTTCATACAAAGAATACTGAACGGCTCGAGTTGATACGGTGCCGATCCTTTTCCGGTTTATCCCCTTTATTGTCTCCTATTACATGTGTCTTCAACATAACTGGTGAAATGTGATTCTACTAAGCTGCCCCTGCTTTTACCTTCGAGGAATTAATGCGTATTGTCATGTTTATCGTTTGTTCTCTTCTCGGTATGACTTTTAATAATAATAATAATAATAATAACTGGCAACACCAATGTCAACAGGTCCAACAATTTACAGTTTATGTAATTTATTTTATAAAAGCAGTTTTGATAAGCATTTGGAATTACTACAGCCATAGCCCTATAACTTTTCAATTTTAATATAAATCTTATAAAGAAATAGTACTTCAATGGACCATATTTTGATAATATTATACCAAAAATTGCCGAACCGGAGGAGGTGACATCTGTCATGTCACCTTCAACAAAGATTACAATATAATGCTGTATAAAAACGAACAACAAGACAAAATAGGATAAATGTTGACAAGATCTGCCGCTAGACTTCTCGCACGCCTACCACCTCCGGACTCTTCGCTCAGCTCCGCCTCGCCGCCGCCGGTACCCAGCCCCACTGTGAGCGCTGTGACGACACCGGCCGCGGCAGTTGCGTCGAGCTCGAGCGACGAGTATTTCTCCCCGCCCACGACGCCACCACCTGCTCGTCGACGGGGAGGACGCCGGCCGCCGGACGGCTTAGGACTTCGAGGCCCACCGGCCTCTGATAGGGTCCCAGCTCCCGGCGGTAGTGTGCAGCGCATGAGATGGACACGATCCATCAATGAAAATGTCATGCGCTCATACTATGGGGCTACAGAGGGGGGAAACATTCTGACCGCGTACCGTGTTCGGATGCTCTCTCTTTTTCAGGTGCTTGAACCAGATGTCAACGTTTCGGCACAACGACTGTCGGATCAGGTGCGGGTCATCCAGCGTAATCATATGTTGGATGACACTGTACTTGATCGCCTGCGAAATGAAATGCAGAGTAGCCATATCATCGCCCCCCTGTCGCAGACTGCTGTAATATTACCGCAGTCTAATAGAAGTCATGATGACGAGGGGAGTAATAATATGGATACAAATGTAAGTACCCAGTGCAATGAGGAATTGAGGAGTGCTTTGGAGGATGCGATTCAGGAATATCGCTTCATGTCGCCCGAACTTAGGCCACGCTTACCTCGTTTGCCCATGCATAACAAAAATAGGGCGCTGGTGGCGGTCCTGGATTCGCAGTTGTCAAAATATTTTGATACCTGCGAAGACCTCACCGATACTCATTCGATTCTGTACTGCGCGGCTGTAGCGGCATGTCGTGTAGCTCACGTCAAATTTGCCAATGATTCTAGAGCTACACGACCGAAACCAGCCGTACCAGCTTGGCAATGCAGGATTGAACGCCGTATTGGTGGGGCCAGAACGCTCATCGGCAAACTAATCTGCTTCAGGGAGGGCAATACTCGCCCTAGAGTGATGCGCTTTGTGAGGCGGGCGTTCTTGGGGACTGATATCAGTCCTCAAGACTATATGTCTTGTGTCACAGAGCGCATCGACTTCCTGAAGCAGAAAGTGTATGCATGGGCGAATCGTATTCGTAGGTATAAGCGGCGAGTAGAGCGATATACTCAGAATCGCACCTTCCAGAGCGATGAAAGGTGGGTTTATAGGGGTTGGGAACGACCGGACCAAGGTGTGGCTGAGACGTGCCTGCCAGATGATGATGCTATGTGTTCCTTCTGGCGCAGTATCTGGTCGGTGCCTGTCAGTCACACCGAAGGTGATTGGGCTCGGGATGTCGAGCGAGCTTGCGATCCAATACTAGAAATGGGGGCTATCACCATCTGCCCCCAAGATGTAGCTTGTGCAGTTCGTCCGTTGCCTAACTGGAAGTCTCCAGGGCCGGACGGGCTGCATAACTTTTGGATCAAATGGTTTTCAAGGTCGCACGCTCGCTTGGCATCTCAGTTTCAGACTGCTTTGGAGTCTGGTTCGCTACCCCAGTTCCTTACGACTGGAATTACCCACCTGCTCCATAAATCAGGTAGCACCGCGGAACCCAAAAATTATAGGCCGATCACGTGTTTACCGACGGTCTATAAAGTTCTTACATCCATTTTGAGAACTAAAATTAACAAACATATAAACACCAACTCCATCATGTCTGTCTCTCAGAATGGATGTAGGAATGGGTCCCGCGGTACTAAGGAGCTACTCCTCATTGATATGGCCATTAGCCAACAGGTTCGTCGTTTCCGAAAGGATCTGTCGACATGTTGGATAGATTATAAGAAGGCCTATGACTCGGTGCCACATACATGGCTCATGAGGGTGTTAGAGTTGTATAAAGTAGATGCAACTCTGCGCACCTTCCTGATGTCGTGTATGGGGCAATGGAGGACGGTCCTTCGCTATCCAGGATGTCGAAATATTCAGAGGAATAGCGAACCGATAAGGATTGAGCGAGGCATATTTCAGGGTGACAGTTTGAGTCCACTTTGGTTCTGCTTAGCCTTGAATCCTCTAAGCACACTGTTGGAGGATTCAAGTCTAGGCTATCGGCTGAGGAGAGGAGGTCAGGTTATATCGCACCTCCTCTACATGGATGACCTAAAACTCTTTGCCCCCAACAAATTGCAACTGATGGAACTACTGAAGGTAACTCAAACTTTCAGTAGCGCCATTAGGATGGAATTTGGTGTGGACAAATGTGCGGTCATGCATGTAAAGCGAGGGGAGATTGTGGAATCCGTGGGAATTCAACTCTCGGATTCCACAAACCTTAGAGCCCTCTCTGCATTCGAAACCTATAAGTATTTGGGTATGTCGGAAGCGTTAGGGATCAATGTTACTGACATGAAGCAATCGTTGAAGGAGCGCTTCTTTGGTCGCCTGAAAAAAGTACTTAATAGTCTTCTATCAGGCGGAAACAAGGTGCGCGCCTTCAACGGCTGGGTCATGCCAGTTTTGATGTACTCTTTCGGCATACTCAAATGGACTCAGACCGAACTCGATGCCCTGGATAGGAAGGTCCGTACACTGCTGACTGCAAATCGAATGCATCACCCACGGTCATCGGTAATGAGGCTGTATATCCCGCGAAAATGTGGAGGTCGAGGGTTTTTAAATGCTAAGACCCTCCACAATCGTGAGATATGCAGTCTCAGGGAATATTTCCTGGAAACCGACGTGGGAATGCATCGAGATGTAGTCATAGTGGACAAGGGCCTTACCCCGCTCTCCTTGGCTAAAGAGAACTGGCGCAAACCAGTAGTGCTTGACACTAATGATCGCATGGAGGTATGGCAGAGTAAGGAGCTTCACGGACGCTTTCTCCGGGCCCTACATGGACCCGATGTAGATCTACTAGCGTCCGTAGCCTGGCTGCGTTTCGGTGACCTCTTTGGAGAAACCGAAGGTTTTGTTTGTGCAATTATGGACGAAGTTATGATGACGAACAATTACCGGAGATTTATTGTGAAAGACGGCACGGTTGACATCTGTCGGGCATGTCACCGGCCGGGGGAATCAATCAGACATATCATCTCCGGGTGTTCTCGTCTGGCTAACGGAGAGTACTTGCATAGACACAACCTTGTAGCCAGGATAATCCATCAGCAGCTTGCTTTGAAATACAGCCTTGTGGAATCGGAGATGCCGTACTACAGGTATGTGCCCGACCCAGTTCTCGAAAATGGTAATATCACATTGTACTGGGATCGATCCATCATCACTGACAGGACTATTGTTGCCAATAAGCCTGATATAGTGGTGGTGGATCGATCAGAGCGGCGCGCAATGATTGTTGACATAACCGTCCCGCATGATGAGAACCTCGTGAAAGCCGAGAAAGATAAACAGATCAAGTATCTTGACTTGGCTCGCGAGGTTGTCGACATGTGGGATGTGGACTCAGCAACCATTGTGCCGATAGTCGTGACAGCCAATGGGTTAATAGCCAAGAGCCTCGACCAACACCTAAAGAGGCTCTCGTTGGGCAGCTGGATCAAGGGCTTGATTCAGAAAGCGGTACTTCTGGACACGGCCCGCATTGTTAGGAGGTTCCTCTCTCTGGAGCCCTGACCGCCGGTAGCTTGGACCCTGTTCCCGATACCGGTGGGCTACTATTTTTTATATTTTTAAATGTTTTTATATTTTTTATATTCTAATATTTAAAAATATAATTTATATGTGATTTAATGAAATAAAGGAAATAATAATAATAATATTCCACAACTATCACACAACGCCGTCTAGTCTCAAGCTAAGCAGAGCTTGTGTTATGAGTACTAGACAACTGATAAACATACTTATATATTTCTAAATACATACATATATAGATAAATTACACCCAGACACAGAACAAATGATCATGCTCATCACACAAACATTTGTCCTGGGTGGGAATCGAACCCACGACCTCCGGCATAGCAGTCATAGTCACTGACCACTAGACCAACAGGCCAGTCAGTTTTTTTAGCGGAGTTAAACTAAAATTTACTAAAATTTGCGAGCCGTTTGGCGTTGAAACCCTCGTGACGTGGGGTCCGAGTGCTCATAGTCTTTTTAAGGAAATTTCGAAACGGCTGGTTGACACTTCCCGTGACCCAAGGGCTGGCCAAGCCTTGGCCAAAGGCTAAGCATTGCCATACAACGTGGTGGTCGTGGTGGAAGCACGCCTCTGCCTTAGCCATAAGAAATCATTTAATTGTGTACAGACGTACACAAATAAATGATTTCTTATGTTGATGTTTGACTGGCCTGTTGGTCTAGTGGTCAGTGACTATGACTGCTATGCCGGAGGTCGATTCCCACCCAGGACAAATGTTGTGTGATGAGCATGATCATTTGTTCTGTGTCTGGGTGTAATTTATCTATATATGTATGTATTTAGAAATATATAAGTATGTTTATCAGTTGTCTAGTACTCTAAACACAAGCTCTGCTTAGCTTGAGACTAGACGGCGTTGTGTGATAGTTGTGGAATATATATATATATATATTATCGATGTTTATATCTTCTTGAGGCTGACTATACATCTTAAGTTCAATTTTAAACACGTGTTGAAGATTTTGTTAAATAAATGATTTATTTCTGTAAGTAGATTTGTACAAACACTGTTACATGTCAATCATATTTTTTAAACTAGTTGAGGTCTTAAAAAACAATA
>CATOHL010000108.1:0-15137 GCA_951800025.1 Oligia strigilis | reverse complement strand
AATCCATCACACTTGGCACCTCAACAAATTCAATGTTTTCCTTATCCATGGTATCCAGGTCAATTAAAAGAAGAGACATTATTTCTTCAGTTAAATCATTTCTACTTTTATTTGTCAGTTTAGGTCGAATGCTTGACAAATATGGGTCTGAGGACACGAGGAAACCATTAAAGATGTCTAGGTTTGTCGCTCTGCGACAAAATTTCCGCGTATGATGTTCCCTGAGTTTTCTAAAATCTTTGTTTCGGGCTTCAGATGCCTCTTCTGATAGCTTTCCTATAGGCAAAATGTTGAAATGTTTTATTATTTCGGCTCCATGTAGCAGAAGTTTGTGGATACTGGAAGGCATGAAATACCAGCCATACAGTTCCACATACAGCTGCGCAGTTTCGTCGAGATAATTGGCAAACAAATCAATATCAATAGACTGTCCTGATGATACAACACGGAGAATAGTTGCGAATTTTTGGAGCAGCTCCTGACTCAATCCAGTGATATTTGCAGTCTTCTCAGGACACTGGAAAAATCTTCTAGCCCTGTTGCCATCATTCGTGGTTCCAGTACCTTTATATAAAAAAAAAATATTGATATGAGAACATTATTAGATAAGTTTTATAATATTACACTAATTTATAAACCCTTTGATATTATACAAAATAAATAAATCAACTAACCTTGTTTTACGATATCCACTAGGAGTCCCATTTCCTCTCGAAATTTACGCTGTATCGTCTGTTTGCGACTTTTCAAAGCTGCTTTACTAGCTTCATCTCTGGCTTGCCAATTTTTTAACATCCAATCGGTAAGCGATTTGCAGCAGGCATTCCATGGATCTGATCCATGCATGCAAAGTCGACAAACCGTACTTGTAAATATCAGATGATACAGATTTCCTAAAATATGAATAAAAAGGTTAAAAGTGTTTTTCAATTAAATAAAAAAAATATATAATTTTAACGTAGATTTCCAACATTCAACTTGCTTGTGAATCTTCTCCAAATCATTCATTTCACTTGGTACAGCTTTACAGATGTCACATGTTTGCATAGAGGTTTGTGACAGGTGAGACGTTATTTTGCCATCTATCGTGGTCATTAAATATTGAATGTTTAACTTGTATATTATTTTCAATGATAAATGGCTTCAATGCTTTAATTTCAGCATCGATCAAACCCATTTACTCCTTCATGTCCAACTTATTTTTGCTGACAAACTTGAAATAAATTGGTCTACAAAGCATTGTAGAAGAAGGTTTTGGGTTTTCCCAGACCAAATCGTCACCACACATCAACTGCAAGGGCACAAAACAGCACATAAAAGACTAGAGTCGTCTTCATCTGCATTCATGCATTGCTTGTAGTTGCTTTGATTTGACGCACCATCGAAGTCCCATTTGCAGACTAAGATGAGTTCTTTATCTTGCAAATGGTCCAAGTTTAATGTTTTGGCAAGTCGAGTGACAGTGATGTCCAAAATAGCTTGAAGTTTTACTTTAACTCCTCGTTCGGTCACTTCAATATCGCTCTCAGGAGGATAGCATGCCTTCTTGGCTTTTAAAACTGAATAATATGTTGGGTACAAATCTACTCCACGTTCTTTCGCAGTTTCCCTTAAAGTTAGATACTGCCACTTCGACAATTTCAAAGAAATCCATATACCCAACGCTTCTTCTGCTGTATACTTGTTAGTAGTTGCCTTGCCATTCAAAAAATTCTTGATCTCTGCTGCTTGTTCAGGATGCTCAGTAATATATTTTATTAAGTCTTCCACGTCCTCATTCTCCTCACTACAACTCGCTGCAGCAGCATATGCAAGTTCCTGAGGGTCGTGCGTTAAAAGTTCTTCTATTCTTCTCTTCTTCTGTTTTTGGCATAATTCTGAGAAAGGTTTTCTTGGGCTCCTTTTCAGTGTTGTAGTGCTAACAGTACATTTAGTTGCTTTGGACGTGAATGCACCTTCATTTATACCACTAGCACTTGAGGTTGAAGGTTCAACAGTATCAGTAACAGAGTCGATTGATACTACGAATCGTGAGATTACGAATAGCTTACAAGAAACAATCATTACTATGTAATTATCTTTTCCAGTTGGTATGTGTACCTTTCCCAAAGATAGAGGTATCTATTTGAGTTTTTTTTATTTTTTTATATAGTATATTCCATTATTTCTCATTATAATTTATAAAATTAGCATACTAAAGTCAATTACTTTGTATATTTTCAAGATCACACCTAAATCAACGTAAAAATCACTTACTGAATTTCTCGAAATTCAACACTCTGCTGTGAGTGAAGCGGCGCGCATGGGTGTGCGTGTTATAGCATTTCGGGATCGCCTCATGTAGGACTACACCCCATGTATGCCGCAGGCTTTAAGTTTTATTAAGCTGTGAGAAAAAACGACTTTTGTGTTTTTCTTCATACAAAAAAAAAAAAAATTTTTTTTTTCGGAGATGGTGCTGTCTGAGGCTTTCATATTACTAAAATAAAGCTGTACCAATTTTTATTTCTCGCCTAGAGCCATTTTGATTTTCAATGTCCACTAGGCGTCGATTTCGAACCACTGTGCGACGGCGCCCCGCGGCCCGTCGAAAAAAATTTTCCGGGACAGTTTAGATGACGTAAACGCGTAACGTGCGCGTTCGGGGCGTGTGAGTGGGTATGTAATGTAGTACGACTTCGACTGCGGAGATGTAACTTTTACGTCTGTAGACTTACAGTACCTATGTCGGTATGTCGTGCACAACTATCTTCCTACTTTCGCCTATACTTCCATGCAGATGCCTAAAAATCCTTTTATTTTGTAGCTCTGGCTGTATAGAACACGAGAAAAAGGCAACTCCGCAGGAAAAATTTCCTGTGAAAATAGAAATTATTTTCAAGGATGACATATTTTGGGACACTAAAACTAAAAATAAATTGGTTAAATTCTACACAGATTGCTTGCTTCCGGAACTGGTCGATCCAAGACATACAAGGGACATGGCAATAAGGGACCCCTCTTACATAGTTACTATACAGGGACGCAAAAGAAAAACGGAAGAGGAGAGAATAAAAAAAAACCGGCCAAGTGCGAGTCGGACTCGCACACGAAGGGTTCCGTACCACAAGGCAAAAACGAAGAAAAAAACACGTTTATTGTATGGGAGCCCCCCTTAAATATTTATTTTATTTTGTTTTTAGTATTTGTTGTTATAGCGGCAACAGAAATACATAATTTGTGAAAATTTCAACTGTCTAGCTACCGCGGATCTTGAGATACAGCCTGGTGACAGACAGAAGGACGGACGGACAACGAAGTCTTAGTAATAGGGTTCCGTTTTTACCCTTTGGGTACGGAACCCTAAAAAGCAAAGCAAAAAATGAGCAATGATGGTGGAAGACAATAGCCAAGACAATACAAACAACCAAGAGACACTTTGTGATTAGCGTTGAAAATGCCGAAAATAACAATTTGTTTTTTTCCACGAAAAAAAAAACAAATTGTGTTTTTTCCGTTTTTTTCGCATGTCACATAGAAAAATTAACAGAAGGAATCCTTTGGAAAGAAACAGGATTCTTTCGAATGTTTCGGTTAATGATTTGAAAAGTGGAAAAAAACAAGTTTTATTGAAATTGAAATATATTTTAATAGGTGAATAATAATAATTTACACAACAAGAGAAAATTTACAGTCAAGATATACATTGCGCCATAAAAATAGGTTAAACTTACCAAGCTCCAAGTTAAAAATGCACTCAACAAGTACACTAGTCATGTCAATTAAAATATATAATAAATTACCAGAAATAATTAAAGAAGAACAAAAATATAATACATTCATAAATAAATTAAAACAATTTCTATTAAATAAATGCTATTATAATATAAATGAATATTTAATGAACCGTGACAAAATTTAAATTACTTACATGTTTAAAAAAAAAAAAAAAAAAAACTATATGTATTATAACAATAAAGTAGTCAAATAAAAGCCCTCTTCCTCTCTCCTACTTTTGCTGTGCCCGACAGGGTCCACAATGATCATTATTATGTTAATCTACCACCTAAGTTCACATTGTGGAAGCAATAAATATATTGAGTATTGAGTAATAATAATTATTATTGTTGCTCTAGTCGAAAACCATGAGGACTACTGATGTAAAAAACCCGCGAAATATTCTTTTCAAATTTTTTGTCGGTCGAAATTTTTTTTTTTTCTTAATTCATGTTGGGATACTGCTTGCACGGGGGTTACACAGGGGGGGTTAAATTTTGGTTATTTTTTGCCTAGGACGCACCGTTTTCGAGATATTTGAATTTAATTATTTTTTATTTGATTCAACAATTATTTATGGACTTTTATTCAAACAGTTGTTTTATATTTTAGTCCGTGCTCAAATGTTGTACAGACGCCAGCAGGTCAACCTACCCGAAACTGTCAGATTTTCTCAATCAACCTTGAACCTTATGCTTTAGCAATAAAGTCGAAAATCTATTAAAGAAATCTGACAGATTGTAGTAACTTGATGTGCTGGCGTCTGTACCTTACCTACTCGCAATCCTGTCGTTAATATTCAAAACAAAAACAGGAAATGAATTCGATAGTTGTTTTACTTTATTAATTTTAGTTGTAATTAAGTAATGTGTTGAAACCCGGGACATTAGTCCCAAAAAATATTTTGTCGTAAGGCGTCTCCACTTTGACTCTGTTCTTTTTCGAACTTTAGGTATTTTAGCTCACCTTTTTCCGATCACTGGTAATAATACAGTGTGTATTATTTTAATCAAAATCAACCGGTTCGATTCCTGGCTAGAGATATTGATTTTTCAAAAATCCATTGATGCAGTTTTATTTTTCATCAAAATCGAGCCCGCGACTCCTTTGAGTACTTTTCGCTATTCCTCATAGTTTCGGATTTGGCCATCCACGCCCACTTGAAAAATTCAAGTGGGCGTATAAGGTATCTATTCATACACGAAATAACTTTTAGCACAAACCCTGAAATCGTGAAAAAAAAAATCAGCTGTTCCCGACATTTATGTTCTCATAACTCGTCAAAATGTAGGGAACAGCTGTTTTTTTTTCGCGATTTCAGGTTTGAATCCATAGTAAAAGTAGTTCGTAATGATGAGTACAATGACACCTTATGAGATTTCGTGTATGAATAGATAGACCTTAAATAAACCAACTTATTCAATGCATAATATTAGTAATAAAATAATATTAATACAATCTTAATATAATATCAAAATATTACCTTATTTTTATTAACACTACATTGAAATAAATATGGATGGTGATCAAAAATCAGACAGGATTATCCTCACCATCTGAAACGTATGGTTACGTGCAGCGTCACGCCCCGCGACCCCGCACCCCTGCAGGTGCGGGGTCGCGGGGCGTGACGCTCGCTCCTCCCACTCGCTCGAGGTCGCTGTCATTTAATGTCGCCTTAAACTTTTTTATGTTGACCCCTATGTGGTATCATTTTTTCTCCAGAACGTAAACCTTATCCGGCACATTGGCAATTCTTCACTCAAGTCTCTAAGATGGTTGCACATGAGTCACATGACTAAGGAATCCTGGGGTTGGTGCCCCCAAATCATGTGTGTGTGTGTGTGTCATTATTTTGGACATAATATAGTCGGTTTCTCCTTCAATACCATGACGTTTAATTATAGTGGTGTCCTTGTATTTAATTTAAGGATGGCTGGGCTACAGCGACGAGCTCGTGCGGTCACTATGCGACAAGTACCTGAACCTGGGCTTCAAATACTTCAAAGTTAAAGTTGGAGTTAACTTCGAAGACGATCACAGGAGATGCAGCGCAGTCCGCAAGTGGATTGGTCCAGATAACTTTTTGGTAAGCAACACTACAGCCATTTAGAAAGATTACAAAAAATCTGGGAAAAATTAAGACTTATTTTTTATTCGATAAAGATGGTTGACGCCAATCAAGCGTGGAGCGTGAACGAAGCCATCGAATGGATGAAGAAGCTGGCGCCGTTGAAACCGATGTGGATCGAGGAGCCCACCTCTCCTGATGACGTCCTGGGACATGCTGCTATATCGAAGGCTTTGGCGTGAGTAATTATCACCTTATCATAGTATTTCTATCTTATGAACACAAGCTCACTTTTTACATCTCATATGTCAAGCCTTTTTCAAAAATTTGATAGATGATAATCCTCCAACTTCGGGGTAAAATTATATATTTTTTTCCTATTTAAAGGCCATACAACATCGGTGTGGCGACTGGCGAGATGTGCGCAAACCGGGTTATGTTCAAGCAGTTCCTCCAGAGTGGGGGCATGCAGTACTGTCAGATAGACTCGGCGCGCATAGGCGGAGTTAACGAAATACTCTCCGTTTATCTCATGGCTGAAAAACTAAAAGGTACGTTCACTATATTTACCGGTAAACAGCATATTATAGCCTGTATTCGTGTTGCTGCTTCTGTTGATGTTCTGTGTTTCTTTCTTTCGGTTTAACTATAAAAACGCCTAGCGGCAAAAATTGGCCAGAATGGTAAAACATGATCGTGGGTCAGAAGGATTTTTTTGCATACGACAATGATTTGAATGATATTATTGTTTGATCACCAATTTCTTTGCTTACCAAAATTATTATAAACCGATTCCCTCCTTGGTGGTAGGCCGCCGTTGCCGATGGGCAGTTTGTCGGTTGACGCCATATCAAACTATGGAATAAACAATTGTTTATGATCATCTTTATAAACTCAGTCCTAACTTCCCAAAATTGGCGATCGAGCGTTCTCCCGGTGGTACGCCCCGGGGTTTTAGCTAAAGTGCAATAAAGTGAAAAAAAATTCTCAAAAATAATGCTTTTATACTTATATCGTTTCCAGTGAAGGTATGTCCTCATGCGGGCGGAGTGGGTCTGTGTGAGATGGTGCAACACCTACAGTACTGGGATTTCGCGAGCGTGTCCGGAACCATGGAGGACCGTCTCATTGAGTACGTGGACCAGCAGCACGAACACTTTGTTGACCCTTGCGTCGTGGAAGACGCCAAATACCTCGCGCCTAAGGTAGGCGCCTTTTCAAGCATGAGTTGTTTGACCACGGCATGTGGATGTTGATTTGCAGCAAAATTGTATTTTTTTTGGTCACTCGATGCGGTATGCGGATGTGGGTATGTCTGGATATGTAGCATGATACACAAAAAACTTTTTTTACAAAAAAAAAAAAAAACAATCCACTTCCAAAAAACACTAAGTGAAAAATAACTTTAATTTCGGAAGTCGGTGGCAAAAAACTAAAATACAAATCCAAAGGCATTTTTTTTTTTGTAAAAAGTTTTTTTATATGTATATTAAACTTATTTTGTTGCGTTTCAGCTACCGGGATACAGCACAGAATTCTTACCAGGAATATTAGACAAGTTCGCGTATCCTAACGGCAGTGAATGGCGGCAAATGATCAAGGACGGTATCTTCCCGCCACCTGATGAAGCTGAATTAGTTAATGTCTAAAAGATCGCACAATCAACTTGGTAAAATCTTGTTTCATGATTAAACACGTTTACAACAACAAAAAAAAACTCGTTTTGATTTAACGACAAAGGAACTAATTTTGCTAGCGTTTGTACAAAAATATCGAATAACGCCACATACCTTAGCCATAGCCCTAAGAGTACCAATAATGAAGAAAATGCTCAAATGCTACCACATATGGGACTTACAATAAAGCGTAAACAATATTTTGAGAGTCAGATTCTTCGCTGGAAGAATGGCCCTCAGCAGTCAATATCCGCACAAAGAAACTGATAAAGGTTTACAACCGATTGCAAGATAAACAAAGATAAAAGAAACAAGTTTGTACACACATGTTTATATGGCGACCTTTTACAAAGCTTTTGTATAATATTGCCTACATTAACTAACTAATTATTATATCGCACTATCGCATTGCATCAATACCGTTGTTAGTTCATCATCCATTCAAACTGTTAACTGTAGAGTCTGTAGACTCCGTTCCGTACCCAAAGGGTAAAAACGGGACTCTATTACTAAGATTCCACTATCCGTCTGTCTGTCACCAGGCTGTATCTCATGAACCGTGATAGCTAGACAGTTGAAAAAAATTCACAGATGATGTATTTCTATTACCGCTATAACAACAAATACTAAAAACAGAATAAAATAAATATTTAAGGGGGCTCCCATACAACGTGTTTTTTCGGCGTTTTTGCCTTGTGGTACGGAACCCTTCGTGTGCGAGTCTGACTCGCTTTTGGCCAGTTTTTTATTTGTTTCTCAATGTCGTGAAATATTGTCTAGGAAATCATGACGTAAGTAAATAGTCGTAGTACTTAGGTGATGACGAAGAGAAAATTGGAATGATCATTATTGAAGTACACAATGACTTGCAAGTTCACACGCTAGTATTATCCTGTCATTACTTATTAATATGTCAGTGGATATCTTAGCCTGAATTTGAATTAAATAACTTTTGGAAAATTGCTCAACATACTTGGGGTATGTATACCTACATGCAGGGATATATCCCAGATAAGCATTGTCTCCACACAATGGGTGCCTGAAGATGGAAAAGATGGTGCAGAAAGAGATGGCGAGATGACCTGGACGAAGAAGATTAAGAAAGAGATTAAGAAACACTAATAAAATAACAGTGTTTTCGTTCATTCAGTAAACAATAGTTCATCAGGAATTATCCCGAAAGGCCAAAGCAATAAACTTTGATAAAATTTTGTAGTTTATTTTTTTTAAATCCTGTCACCTTTCGAATGTCAACTAGTCAGCAAAAGTGTAAAAAAATTAACTTTGTATTCATACACAACGCTCAACACCACAAGGTAAGTTTACTGGTGGAATTAGTGGCATCATGCACCCAGTTTGTTTGGAAAATGCTGTATGACCAGCATTTTAACAACATACCATGAAAACGCTGATTCATTCGACACAATATCATAAAGTTTACAAATTAGCAGGTGGGTGTAGAACAAAAACTAAAGTATTCGTAAACTAAATATTTATGGAAATGTCTAGAAGGAAGTCACGTGAGTTTAGTAACTGGGTCCTCTCATTACACTGAGTGTTTGAGGGAACGATGGTGAAAAGTTGACGAAAACAACGACTAAAATCTCGTTTGTGCACTTCTCATAAAAGAAATAATTGCTGATTTGGCAAATGAAAACGAGGAAAGCAAATAAATCTGTTGTTTACCTTCAGTTAAAATTGTAGTTGTCAATGTTATGAGGAAGACATCAACTATTTATTATAAATCATCACATTCAAGGGTTTTTTGTAGTCAATGTGTATGTGTATATGTGACCTAATATTTTTGTATTGTTTCCACCTTATGTGCTCATGGGAATTTTGTCTAAATTTATTCCTAGCCAAAGCAGGGATACAGTCATCCATGGGTAAATACTAAAGGCGAATACACTTAGCTCGCGAAATTTCTACCAAACATAATTTAGTTGAATTAGTGTACACTTTCAAACGATAACTCAGTAATATCTGAAGACTGAATATGAAATAAAAAGAGTTCCGTTTTTCCTTTTGAGGTACGGAACCCTAAAAATAAATGGTCTTAATCGTAATGCAGTTTTGTGGGGATGACGCAAAGGGCAAAAATCAGATGCCAATCAATTATGTTATCTAATGATGTGGTAAAATTAGCAATCTTTGCGTAATTATACGTAAAGATTGACCCATTACTATCTAGCATAAACATACGAATGAAAACTTTGTTATTGTTTTATGATAACACTCACAAATATTGACATTTTGAAGAGCATAAACATACGCATACCCCCAATCAGTTGTTATGCAGTTACTTTTGATTAACATGGAACTCTACAACTGCGACGAAATGAAAACCTGCTGTGTTATAGAAAACTGCAGCGCCTACACTGTCAAAAGGTATAGACAAACAGCAATTTTTTTTTATTAATAACCGGCTTATAATTTTATCGGGGGTTTCAGAACAGTCTACTAAATCCATGGTAACTGGTTGCGCGTCATGTCCCTGCCACCCTGTATTTTTGGTTTAGCTACCAAATAAATCGAATATTCCCGATCAATCACACCTTGTCGTCCACACTGGGAAAAAAAGTTTCATTTGTTGACTCTTACACTAACCCCCTTACCAATAAACGTTGTATAGCGTCTGTATACACAAAGCTTTGTCTTCTTCTTTCGAAAGTCAAATTACTGACGACTGAAAGAGAGAAATCGGTGTGTATTCTATTCTATTCATCAGCGGTGCGATTCTGTAAAAATCTGATAGTGAAAACTTAGGTGAAGTGAGCGTGGAGTGAGCTGTCAATAGTGTCAATTCCTAGCAAAAACAAACTCACTTCACCTAAGTTTTCACGGTGAGATTTTTACAGAATCGACCGGCTGATATAATAAGTTTATTAGTACGGGGGTAAGCATATTTATTTATTTATTGGCCTATCTACAATTGTTACACTGTTTATCCTTAAAATACAAGCATAGTGTACAATATGATGCGATAGACACAGCATGCAAAAACAAAATTACAACATCAATAAAATTGCAATAATTGTGCAGAAATAATAACAGACAAGGAAAAAATATGTACGATCGGGAAAACAAGTTCCGTTTGTCCACAGTGTTGACGAACGGAACCGTTTTTTCCCGATTATCAACAGTGTTAACGCTCTGTGTTAGGGCGTTTGTGCACTACAAGGAATGTTACTGTCCGGCGGTCCGATTTTATTTTTTTATTATGGCATGCGTATAAGGGACCGTAAAAAATCGGACTGCCGGACAGTAAAATTCCTTGTAGTGCACAAACACCCTTAGTGTTACTGATCGGGAATATTCGAAATAAACGAATTATCATTATGGGACGAAATTGTCCCGCCCAACGATGAAGCCGTGTGTAACATAATCAAACAATCAAAATTGTAAAATCTTATTTTATATTACAAGGAATATTTTACTACTTACATGATTAAAATCGCGTACAAACAACGATTATGTTTTCTTATGAAAGGCAAAGGCACTAAGTTTGGATTGCTTCGGAGCGTTGGTGACATGTGTGTCTGTTCCATTGGTTTCTTCATCTAACTTCCTTTTAGGACCATTGTCGGTGGTACTGTTGGGTTTGCCTTGAACCGTCTTGAACAGTTTGATACCATGCCGAGTTAGCTCCGACGGACCAAGTTCTGGATTTTGTTTTTCCAGAACGGATTTATTCCTTGTAAACCAGTCTACAAAGGCCTCGCCTTCCAGAGGCGTCGGTGGCTGTTATTAGGGAAAAAAGGCGGGTATATAGTTTTGTAGTGGGTATAGGCGTAAACGGGCTATTTCGACATACATAACTCAGGGACATTACAAAATGATGATTCATTATCGCCGCGCGAGGCTTCATCCGTCACCGGGTTTTTTCTCTCTCAATCAGGTGAATAATTTCCAACAACACTATGCAGTGATTAATTAATTATTGATGTAGGTACCTATTGACTATTGTAGCATATATACTTTTAGGTACCCGCAAATTACGATTTTTTGTACATACTTGTGGGAGAGTATTACGAAAGTATTTTAACGTATTTGTATCGCGTTATCAAGATTGTTAACAAGTATATAATTATAATTTTATTATTTATGAACACTTACTTCATCGTTCTCAGTAGTATCTGCAGGTCTGTGGACCTCCACTAGAGTCCTTTCAGTGAGACTGAGCGGACTCTGCGCACTCTTTGAGTTTGTCGCCTGCTTCTTGAATATATTCCTCGCTCTACCGGGTGAAGATTTTATAGGCTGCAAGTTTTTTAAGAAATTAGTACAAAGTTCACTAGACAAGCAAGGGTAATGTATCGAATCGAAGTTGAAAACATTTATTTTCAAAAAACCAAGACTCACTATTGGTTTAAGTGTCGTATCAACATCAGTCTTCTTCTCCTTAACTTTCTGTGGTATAATAAGACTAGCGTTCAAGTCCGTATCGCCGTTTGTGACGTCATAAGTCTCCTGTGTATTCAGCTCTTGGAAGTGTGAGGTCTGTGCGACATTTAGTTTATCTGTCTCCTTGTCCCAGGACTCTGCCAAGTTCGTCAGTTTGTCGGCCAAGTGTACTCGGCCAAGCCGTGACGCGTACTTGGCTGCTAGAGGCAGTAGGCGGTCGTCTTTTAATAACTCCATTAGTTCTAACGCTCTTTGTTCTATCTCGCTGCGGCAAGCAAGCTGCAAATAGAATATTTTTAGTTATCTTGGCATCATATTTGTTTGAATTACGTAATATTCTGGATACGTCTTTGACTATGCAAGTAACGAAAACATGTTTTTAGAATAACATGATAACGAACATTTTAGTATGACTAATTAATTAATTATCAGAAGTGTTTGTGCACTTATAATCGTAGTTAAGTATAGTTACCGCAAACAATTTGAGTGCAGTTTCTCTCGCAGTTTTCACGTCCACATCAGCAGTTGTATGGGCCCATCGAACTAGCTGCTCTTCATACTGACTCTTCTCTGTGTCCATTTCGCAAAGGGGTATCTAAAATATTGAACATATTGTGTCATTTTGTGCCCTATTGGCGAAGTAAAAGATATGTAAAAATTGTAGCCCCTAGTGTTATTTATGTCTACGCTGATGAGTAGAAGGCGCAACTTAATATTAACCAATTCTATAGAAAGCATTGATAGCAAGACATGTTTATACCTGTACACCTAATTCTGCAACGATAGGTTTAGGTGCAGTAGCCGGGAATGATGCCCCTCTGCAAAGTATCGCGCGAACTTTTTGTGTTGCTTCGCTTACCTGCAGAAAAATAAAAAAAAACACTTTCTGTAAATTTTTCATACAGTACTGAGGCCCGATTTTGGCAAAAGCGGAGAGGAGAAACTGGGATAACAAAAAATTAATCCCTCTTTCAATGCATTGAAATCTTGCTGGTGGAAAATATGCATTAGTTGTAAAAACTGTACTTACAGAAACAATAAACCAGGAGTCGGATGCTCCCTTAGAATGTGTATTAGTATCACAGAGAGGCATCCACACTCCGCTGGCAACATCATACATTCGCAACATGCCCGCGTTGTCGTACGCGCAAGGAGAACCCGCGTCTGTGGTGCCAAGCCACGCGAGTTTAGAACTTGGCGTTAATGGCATAGGGACTGTTTTGCTTCGGACTTGGCGACCTGTAATTTTAACATTTTGTTCAAGTAAAAAAACTTGGGTCCGTTTCAGCAGATTTTTACAGAATTTGCATCCTCCAGCAAAATTAACCGTAACGCTTAACGGTAACGGAAGTGGTTAATTAGATAATAATAGGAAGTAAAGGCCATAAAGGAAATATATGGTTCCATTTCAGTAAATGTATTTTCCGTTTTGCGAATACTTCAGGAAAACGTCTAGGATTTTGAGCTCATCATAATCATTACTAACATAAAACCCATGGTTATAGAGAAATTTGTACTAATTGCTTCATTACTACCTAGTGTGGTCCCACCACGAGATATTTACGTGACTAAAAAAACAGAAAATAAAGAATTGTTTCTTTTTAGGGTTCCGTACCACAAGGCAAAAACGCTGAAAAAAAAACACGTTTGTTGTATGGGAGCCCCCCTTAAGGCAAAAGCGCCAGGGTAGCCCGCGAAATTCAATTTTTTTTACGTTTTTTGCAATTTGCTGGACAGTATTAAGTTGTACGTTGATTAAAATATGATTCGCGGTCGTAACAAATATGTATTTACAGAATTATAATAATTAAAGTCATCAACACAACTCTCTAAGACCATGTAATCCCCAAGAATGACTATTTCATGAAATCTTGACATTTGGGGATTTCATGGTCTTAATACTGACCAGAAAATTGCAAAAAACGTAAGAAAATTTGAATTTCGCGGGCCACCTTAGCGCTTCCCCCTTAAATATTTATTTTATTCTGTTTAAAAACTGGCCAAATGCGAGTCGGGCTCGCACACGAAGCGAATCCAACTCGCATTTGGTGTGCGTACGCGCAGCGGAATGTTGTTGAATTTAAAGATTTTAATTATGCAGATATTTAGTGTATGACGTCGTATAATTGTGTATGGTAAAAAAAAATTTGTGCACGCAACCATTGTGGAGAAATTCACCAAAAACTGATTCCGCTGGGCGAACGTTGTCCTGGCGGAACTTTTTTTAATCCATAGACTTTAGAAGAAAAGAGATGTGTCCAAAAATTAGTGTGTATTTGTGTGTAATTGTGTATGTATGAATAAAACTAGTGCATGCATAAACTTCGGAGAAATTCAAGTTTCCGCTACGCGAACGTTTGGCCATTAGCTAGTTTTCATATAAAGCGCTTACATAGAGAACTGTAGATTTTTACATACGTTGTTTTGAATTTGTTTATATTTGTTTAAAAAACAGATTTAGAAAAAATCGTAGGGCTTAAAAGATAAAAATATAAACGTAAAATACGCTTATTAGGTCTTAGTTCTTAAAGTATGCACTTTGGGGTCTAGATTTTCACGTTTATACAAACCTTGTAAGTGTCTGCAACATGTTGCCAAGCATCAATGATGTTCCGTTAGTAACTAAAGAGTTATAGGACAAATTTACCATGAACAGATCACTGTTTACAAAGCAGTCAAATATCACGACGTTCTAAAGGAATTGCATGGTAATATGTATGTCAATAATTAGTGTATTCATTCAACTATTCTTATGCAAAATTTCATGTCATTAAATTCAGTAATTAAAGAAAAACAATTATAATACTGACGAAGCATCGAAAACCTACATAACCCGACCAAGTTCGGATGGCTACCAAAAAGCGGCCGTGCAATATATTTAGGTAACATCCCAAAATTTACAGTATAATACCGGTATTGAATTGGTATAGGTGATAACACAATTGTTGTTTCGATATAATTTATAGGTCATTTATTTTTGTACACCTTCTTTTTTAAATGTATTTGACTATGACAGAAAGTAGGTACTATTTACGTAGGTACTTTATTTAAGTATGCGCTTGAGACTTGAGATATAATCTAAATATACAGGCTGTTAGTGTGAACAGTGGCAATATTTAAGGAGGTGCATAAGTATCATGAGTAGATTCTAAAACCGTTGAAAAAAGATGACCTTTTTTTTTTCAAAGTTTTGCTTCTAATATCCCAAAAAATAAAAAATCATAGTCACA